>JAVCKZ010074099.1:0-13448 GCA_034780755.1 Lepetodrilus elevatus
TGGCACTATCGTACGATAACCTACACGTATGTCAGACAGGTAAACAGTGAAGACACCTGAGTTAGAATCCGTGTCTTTACACACGAACACACATCAAGGAAATACACATACACATTTTGCCTTATTGTCTCAGGTGTATGTGCCACACATTATGGCCACTCAAACACTTGGTATAAAGTCGGTAATGTTAGCACTCCGTGTCACCGTGTATGAAGTCTATATGTCAGTCTTCACCACACCTGGGTTTTCATCCTTGATATACTGCGACCTGTCCATCAATCGAAATTAGTCACTCTCGGACGCTGGATCTATATATAAAGCCCATCGCGGCCAACGGAGTAATTGGCAGTTCTAATCATGCTATTGACAGAGAAATAGATGACCGTTGGCTGGTGTCGTGTTTAATTTCAGCACTAGATAGGCTGCGTCCAAGAATAAGGAATTAGAATTCACGCAGGTTTCCAAGGGATAGTATGTCATTTGAATTAAGCAGTGTCATGGTCCTTCCAAGCGAGAAGTACTTCCTGACAGACTTGATATATTGGCATACACACGGAATAAAAAGGAAGTTGAGAAGGAATTTGAGTGCAGACAGTCACAGATCCAATGACCGGGATAATAATGTAATGCTTTGAGCATGCTTTCGGGTGTGGATTTGGCGAAATCAATATACAATGCACATTATTATTAGTAGTAGTAGTAGTATTATTAGTAATATTCAATAGCGCTTACATCAACTGTAAACACGTACTAGCTGGTGCAGTGCATGTATGAAATAGTGTTGCAGTGATTTTAGTTCGAATTGAGTCCGAAGGTAACTGAATTTCCGCACTGAAAAGTAAGGTCAAATCAGGTAACGATTGATGTAGGCCGAGAAGCTGTACTAGGACGGTCAGAACTTCTCGGCCTACGATTGATGTGAAATATCTGTGACATAATACTGTATGGTTATCTCAAGGTTACATTGTTTTTGTACCACTCTCGACTGTCAGGTTTTAGTTGGGTGTACTCATATAGCCAGTTGAAAATGGCGCTTGTCATGTACCATTTCACAGAACCTTTCTTCCATTGTCAATACAAGATGAAAAGGACATCGACCTAATGTCATCAAAAGGAATTGCCATCGAGCATGTCATTCACGAAGTGACGTCTTGAACTTGCTCTGAAATCAGTAACTTCTTCCTGTCGTGGAACATGTTTCAACTGCAATAAACCTATAAAAGCTTCGATCGCGTAGTTTTTTTTGGTTGGCGTACGGCTTTGTCTCCAAAGTTGATGACGAAATTATTGTATGACGGTGTTGGCTGAAAAAAACAACATCCATCTCCTGAGTAAATATCTATAAACGAAACGAAGAATCTGAATTAGATTCTGCTCGAAGTCAGCGTCGTTTCGAATAGTTTTTCATGTTTGGCAAATGTACCTTGGGAAAGATTGACATTGTCATGAAATGGTTACTTTACGCAAGGGAAACATGAAATAGGTCTACAGGCGGTGATGAACAACTCCAATTACACAGAATATGTCTGAACTAGTACTACATGCATTGTGAGGCAACTAGAAGGCTATTCAGTAGAAACCTGGGCCATCCTTTGTAGTCTTCTGCGCATCTGATAACACCTAATCTAGTGTAGTTACAGCACCGGCAAACTTGCATGGCTTACCACATATAGCGTACAATTAGCCCAAAATATACCTAACACATACTGACAATACTTAAATAAGTAGAACCAGCAATACTTAATCCTAGTGTGTCATCAATTTCAAAGACAAATTGTCCTTGTATTACTGGTAACCTCAGTCTGGGATTTCTAAAGCGGAACGCAGGAATTGAGGATGTGCTCTCACTCCTCAGAACAAGAGGAGTATTATATACATCAAAGGAGTAATTCGGTATTGTGTTCTCACTGAGGATTTCTCACTATTTTGAAGCCACTAGCTATTACTATCATTAAAATATGGCTTATTTAAAGGGCACATCTCAACTAGCCAATTCCCAAAGTACGCAATAAGAAAAAGCGTGGCCAATATATCTTTCGCATGAAATGCTTCCCCGTTGGGAGTAAGAGTATATTAAAAATCAATACACCCAAAGGTAATCTCTCTTCTACATCCCTGGGGGTGACCACTTTCAATTTCCCCATAGATCATCGCTGCTTATTTGACCACCACAAACAAATACATTGGTGTATGGTGTCTCCGACTACTTAATTACATGCCTCTGTGCACAGTGTTAGCCTACAAGGAGGTCTAGCAGTGCGGGCGTACGATATGAGGAACCAGTTACCTAGAGATGATCGCTACTTAAATACTAATAGGTGGTGTGCCATTGACAGTCTTGGACGCACATTCTGGACAGGGGGCTGTTCCTGTCTAGCTGTTCTGTCTGTACTTTCTGTCCGACGCATGCGCAATTACACTGTGCGGTGTGGATTCTTGGTAACTGCGCATGCGTCGGACAGAAAGTACAGACAGCCTCCTGTCCAGAATGTGCGTCCAAGACTGTCAATGGAACACCACCTGTATGAAGAGATTCAAATTGCTGCGGTTTCAATAGATGTACTGAACTTGTATTCATTGTAATTACGACCACGCGCAGATGATATTAAAGCATGCATATCAGTCATGAAATAACAGTATGAATATACGATTAATAAAACTTTATAAAAGGATTATATTAATTAATGGTTATTGTGCTACTACAGCGGATTTAAACAGACTATATCAACATGGTAATAATATGCATACACTTTTACTGTTTGCATATTTATGCCATTAATAATTAACGTATGTTTTAGTTTTTAATTCTGATTGACGTATTCGGATGTGCCAAGATAATATTCATCCTCATTGGTAGAGATATAAATATGCATGCATATTATGTACTACATAAATGAAAATGGTTTAATTAATTATGTAATTATGAAGTGCGTTTTTAGTATCTAGGTAAGTCATAAATGATATTAATAGTATGTGAGTGTGATTTACTGTGACCGTGACATTATCTTCATCATTGTGTATTCTTGTCGGATCACAATGAAACTGTCAACAGCGATCTCCCGGGGTTCTAATATAGGCAAGTGGCTAGCTTGGAGCCAGAAGTCAAGCGAGATATTGTCTGGCACTCTCCGATTCCTGTTTGTCTACCGATTCCGATCCTCTCGGGGATCACGGGGGATGGTTTGCTCGCTGAGTCAGCCATGCGGTGATCTAATACTTGACCTGGGCAGCTGCGGAATTACCTCCCTTATTCGTAAATGAAATTGCTTACCTCCCATATATACATGCGTAGACGTGGGGGCGATATATTGGTAATGACTTTTTGCAGTTCTCCACGGTCGGAAATATATTTTCACGCATTTGTCAAGTTACGAAATGGAATACCAATTTAGCGTTTTCACTTTAAACGATTTATTATGTCAGCGAGTCTAGTGTTTCTCTGGCAGAGCGACTCGTAAAATTATTATGGTGACGTGGATCAATATGGGTTCGGATATAGTTGGAAGATATTCGATAGAGGCATCGTGAAACATGTTTTATGATTTCCTTGTGTCGAGTCAACCTGAGTTTATAAGAAAGTGCAGGTCCTAAAATGACGTCACACTCACTAACCATAGGACCTACATGTAGGACATTTTTCACTGCCCTGAATATCTTCATGCTCAGGTTGTACACTGTAGGATATGTTGTATTGTTCAAAATATGTGCGTGTAGTTGCTCTGGAAATTGTAGCCATCTGCCTTCGAGTCACTCTGGACAATGTTATGTTTAACACGTCAGATATGTTCTTTCTTTGAGCGCGTCATATTTCCTTCGTGTTAATTACTTGCGTGGAGCCGCCATTTTAGTTGAACGCGTGCAGATCACATAACAGAACAGAACAGAACAGAACTTTATTACTGTCAGGCTGTAATCTACAGCATATGAGGTTAATTGACAAGATGACAAGATTAATTTAATACCTGTCATTTATGGTTTGAAGTGTCGTACAAATCGTCAGTAACAATCAGGTTAGATTACTGCACTGCACCAGAGAAATATGAAACAAGGGAAGAAATAATCTGACAGAACTGGAATGGATTACCGGTGTATAAATAAACAAAAGGGGAATACTATTCGAAAATAACCCTAATAGTACACATTAAGATCAGAGTAACTTCCCTTTAACACGTGATCATGTCGGCCGATCATATCGAAATGCTTGATTAACCCTATTACAGGGCATACTCCTACTACATACTAGCTATACTACTCAACATTTGCTAGGGATCACTATTAAGGGTGGTATTATATTATATTATATTTCAATATGCATTGAATGTTTTTTTTCCATACAAAAATGGTACGATCCGTAGCAAATGTTGAGTAATATATTTCAAAAGAGTGCTAAGTTCTATTATAAAGAATGTTTAGTAGTAATGCTACATAGTGGGCGTTCGTTTGTCAGCATACTACGTAACATAGGCCACAAGCAGTGAAGTAACTATGTTGTTGAATTATTATTGATAATGATGTTGTTGCTGTTGATGATGTTGCAGCTGTCCTCACTGGAGGAGGACTTCATCTACGCCGCGGAGTTTGGAGACATCCCCACCGTTCAGAGAATCCTAGAAGCCAACGCCAACTTCAGCGTCGACTACAGCGACATCCTCGGCCGTACTCCTTTAAGACTCGCAGTCGGAAACGAACATTTAGAAGTGGGTTATAATCTATAATTGTCATCTGATAACCGTGTCAACTGTTAACGATATTATATCATGTAAACCAATTCCAGAATTATCACTACAACGGTAAACGGCGTGGACAGGTTAAGATACTGCCAGGTGTTTAACACTTACTGTAGTGTCAAGTGTTTAACAATTCATACAACATCAGATGGTCAGCAATTCATCCATATTGTCGAGGTTATTGAACAATTTACGCATATTATCAAATACTTAACAAGTCACATATATTCCACACATATTAACTAACGTGAACTAGTCACGGCAAGGTTGAACTGATGCAATCAATACATGAACCCAATTCATGTGGATTGAAGCGTATTGATGCACATTTTGATTGGAGGCTTATCGCCCTTGTGACCTGTGTGGAAACAATTAGTTTCCTGACATACGCTGAATTAATAACGAACATGTGGCACGTGCTCTAATGGAGACACAAATTAGTCTTCTAGAAGACGTAGCAAGTAATTATTTAACGTAGATGTAATTAATTATGTATAGGTGTGTTGAGGTATCGAAGAACGACACTTGCCTGCATCTTCTGAAACACATGGCCATTGCTTACATGTACAGGTGACAAGTGTATTTCAGATGATGGGTTGTGTAACATGTATCCGTATGCTTTACAGGACTGCTAAAAATGATGTAATGTAGACGTACCCTTACATTCCGATGCATCCTCATTAACAAAACTCGTCGCAAATGGGTGAAAGATCCCCGCAGCGACGTTAAACTCCATAATCACTCACTCATTAACCAAAGTATTCCATTAGCGATACACAATAGTTAGATTGGACTATAACTTTCCGCCATTTTTCAAAATGGCCACCAACCGAAATTGCATATTTAACGTGTCAGCTTGACTCCTAAGAAAAGTTATTAATACACAAATGGTTGCGTAATTTAGCCTGTCAGTAATAATCAAATTATAAGAAATGGCTAAAGAGCAGTGTAATGACCTAGGTGCTATATTTTGCGTTAATACTGCTAATATCTTTCGTTCTCTTAATGCTTCACTGTTCATTCCAGGTGGCAGAGCTCCTCTTGGATAGGTGTAACAATTCCAGTATCCACGAGGCGTTACTTCAAGCTATTAGTGCGGGGCACGAACAAATTGCTGAGACTATTCTGAAACATCCCAAATATAGAGATGTGAAAAAGGAAAATAAAAGGTTCGGCGAGACGGACTACTTTTACAACCAGACAAGCGAGGACTCTCCGTTTTCTTCGGATATTACTCCGCTGATCCTGGCGGCAGAACGGAACCAGTTTGAAATAGTGCAGTTGTTGTTGTTGCGAGGGGAGACAATTCGAAAGCCTCATCACTACTACTGCAATTGCCAGGAATGTAGTAACAAAATTCAGTTTGATCAACTGAGGTTAGCAAAGACGAGACTGAATGCGTACAAGGGACTCGCTAGTGGAGCCTTTATTTCATTGTCCAGTAAGGATCCGATATTGACGGCGTTTGAACTTGCACGAGAACTTCGAAGCGTGGCCATAGTGGAAAAATATTACAAGGTGAGTCACGACGTGTTGCATGGATTTATTATTTCCTGGAAGCCTTTGTGTGTAGAATACCTGTCAATGACATTGAAATAATGATGTTATGCATGTAATATCATGACTATAAGCTACGCTTGAGGTATATAACGATAACAGTACCGTGTATGTTGGAGCCGTATGAATATCATTGACCCACCCTCGGACATGGAACCGATAATTATCACCGGAAGAGCCGGAAAGGTTGGTCAAGCTTCATGCTGATTGGTCAGTTTAAATCATGGTATTGTTGCTTTAAACAATCCAGATATAGCTGACCAATCAGCATCGAGAGTAACTGCAACCCATCAGCCTCTGCATGTCTGCAAGAGTTCTCAGTACGCTAACTATGTACAACTGTCTGTCTCACATAACAGCAATAGGTTACGCATACATCTATTGGTAAGCCCGTGGTATCAACATACGGCCAGAGTATATTTCTAAATATCTATTATTCTCTGTAGAAGTAACATGAGCTAATTATATTCCACAGAATACAGTTCGTATGACGATTAGTTTAGCCTTGAACACTCACGTGATGAGATACTGCAGACATTTGATATATTAATTGTTATAATTGTTTTCGTATAACGTTATCGTGTATCGTATCCTCCAGCATACGATTGGTTGATATGCTGTGTGGTTCTAGAGGCAGTTCTGTAGCATGAGGTCGAGCAGTACCATCCATTATGATGAACTCAGGACCAATAGCCCATGGACATGTTTACTAAGGACCATATACTGGCATATCACTGGACGTACACGCAGGCCTACCTCGTATCTGTAGTAGGTGTTGCCCAAGTAATGTATTGTACTCTCGGAGAGTCCTGGTGGAAATAGATTAGTTCATATCCTCATTCATGTCACGGGTTACTTTTATAATTGGTGCCAGTGGTTCGTGTATTGATGCAAGTCATCGTGTAGATTAATTTTGTAGTTGATTAGGCATATTTATGTCCTGATGTAAGCCTGATGTTACTTCCTCATTCATGTCATTGGTTCATGTCCTAGTCGATGTCAAGGGTCAATTTACTCATTATCATATACGAATACATATGTACTTTCTACATAATCACTAAGATACATCACCTGATGATAGTCAATCCATTACACATTATGTGCTTGATAGCTGTTACATGAGCAGCTATCATCGTTTATCATCTGAATTGTCATGGCAGATCTCTGAGAGGATACATTCACGCCAGTCTGGCGTGGTGTTGGTGATTAGATCGACCATCACACAAACACACCTGTTGATGGTCGCTACCAATGACAACATACCAATGATATCCTACCAATGACATCCTACCAATGACTTAATATCAATGATATCCTACCAATGACATCCTACCAATGATATCCATCCTACCAATGACATCCTACCAATGATAGCCTACTAATGCCATCATACCAATGACATCCTACCAATGACATCATACCAATGCCATCCTAACAATGACACCACACCAATAACACCATACCAATGACAACATACCAATGACATCATACCAATCACAGCATACCAATGACATCATACCAATCACATCCTATCAATAACTTACTACCAATGATATCATACCAATGAGAGGACAAAGCCTGACTTCCTACAAGTCAGAAAATCGGGAATACATTGTTTCACATGCTAATGTTACAATACAGAATACACCGTGGACATGTCGTGGATACAAAGCAATCCAGATGTCCCTATCCATTAATGCAGTGACGTCAACAGCTCTCTCAAGGCGGACTCCATTAGTATTAATAATCAAGGAATATGAGTTTATATATGGTGATGTTCATCCTGCTTTTAATACAACTACAAATTATGTCATCCATCATATTCTTCACGGACATATTACACGTTGAGCCCACAGCAATGAGTTATGGAAACGGTTGCTAGCATATATATTGGCTGAAAAAAATAATCCATTCCTCTCAGAATTTTCCCACTGGCATTTTCTGAAATACGGATGTAGGACTTCTTATGAGTTCTATACACCAACCAGACGATTTAGGGCATATCGCCGTAACCTAGACTAGCATTATACAGCAAGTACATCAGTATTACAGTCATTACTACATCTACGTGTAGAATTACGTCCACTCAACTTCCTGCATGTGCGCGCTCTAGAACACCAGTGTTCTGACATATAAGACCCGCCCCTCAAACCTGGAAAATACCACGAAGTTTGTTGTCTGTAATACAACATCAAACCTGGACAATACCACGAAGTTTGTTGTCTGTAATACATCAAACCTGGAAAATAACAAGAAATTTGTTATCTGTAATACAACATCAAACCTGGAAAATAACAAGACGTTTGTTCTCTGTAATACAACATAAAACCTGGAAAATAACAAGAAGTTTGTTCTCTGTAATACAACATCAAACCTGGAAAATAACAAGACGTTTGTTGTCTGCAATACAACATCAAACCTGGAAAATAACAAGAAGTTTGTTCTCTGTAATACAACATAAAACCTGGAAAATAACAAGACGTTTGTTGTCTGTAATACAACATCAAACCTGGAAAATAACAAGACGTTTGTTCTCTGTAATACGACATAAAACCTGGCACATAACAAGACGTTTGTTCTCTGTAATACAACATCAAACCTGGCAAATAACAAGACGTTTGTTCTCTGTAATACTACATCAATATCGCTCTGTGTCAGCCTGTCAATAACAGCTTCTTTAATAACTAAAAAACTAATTGAATCAGCGTCGGGGGGTCCACGCTGTCTCTTGTCATTACCCATGAAGGATTTAGCATATGATTATCTTTTTTAAATATTGATTTTACATTTAGCCATTTAAAGTTGAGAAAGCGAAAGGTCAATAAGATTACTGTTTACATCCTTTCTTCCAAGGACTCGAGGAAACAGGGAAAGAAATGCTCTTGATGATGGCCTGGCGGGATTCGATTAGAAAAAGGGAAACTGTATTAGAAAAAGCAGCGTCTGTTATTCAATATGTTCTAGATTGATAAAAAGGACTACCTGGAAGGAAGGAACACATGTAAATAGCATTGTTAGAGCAGTGCATGTGTTCTGGGAACGATATCTCACGATGTCAGAATTAAATTACAAGTTGTTGTCATCGTGCGTGCGGCTACATCAAGCGGTGCGGTATATACATAGGTCCGTATGCACAGACGTAGTTTAGTTAAACCATAGTTTAGGGGTAAGGTTTTGTGCATACGGACAGCAGCATAACTCATCTCTTAAACCTAGTTTAACCTAAGCTGTGGTTGAACTATGTTTGTGCATACGGACCATAGGGTTTACGTAAATGGGTGTGCATGTATAGCGCACGATATACACAATTCCCTATTTAAAAGTGCAGCCCTATTGCCCCCGTATTCAATGACCCTCGCTATTGATCAGCAGCGAACCCGCTAATCTATGGACCTCACTGATCTATAAAACTGTCCCACTAGCTCCTAATTTCGCCGGACCCTCCGCCATCATGGGATAGATAGTGTCATCTTAACGTACACATCCCATACGTCAGTGACGGATACGTCACCTTAGGGCAACTTTGCTAGAATGTAATTCTCCGACAATGTGTGCAGTCTGTGTGATATTAATCCGCATGACCGCATCACTTACATATTTCCTTCACCTACCGTAGAGAGTGTAGATAAGGAAATAACTGCGCCAATTCTTTTATCTAGAATCTTATGTTGAGGTCACCGGAAGTAATCAAGGCAGTAAATCACGTCACAGTAAATCACGCCTTGGTGTACCCTTTGGGGAGTTGTTTGACCACGACTTTCATCATTGAGGTTTGATTACATTCCACGTAGGAATTCGTTTAGAACTATATTTTCTTCTTGTGGATGGTTTGAATTTCAGAAATATTTCGGTACAGAACCAAACAAAAGGTTGATTCTGTAAATAGCAAGAATACACATAATCATATTAGTAATATACAAAAACACGATTTATCTGACCGTAATTTAGATGAAATTGCAATTCATCAGGGTTGGAAAGTATGCTCTCTACGGTTTGTATTTAAACACTAAGTCGTGGTCGTGCTTGTAATGCTTGTAATGCCATTACTTATAACATTTATTGCATATGTAATTTTCGTCGTCGTCGTCGTAGTATTAGCAGTTGCTGTTGTTGTAGTAGTGGTGGTTGTAGTAGTAGAAGCATCATTGTAACTATGATTATTTACTCTTGTCGCCCTTGAGACGGTTCTCAGTCGTACTCGGAAACATGGGTGTAGATACCTATTTCTGCTATTGTTGGCGTTCATTTATAGATGGGTCTTCCCTTGATAGTTTGAACAATGCTTCAAAGACCGAGACGATAGAGGAGTATTCCAAAAAATACATACCTCACACGGACATATATTTAATCTGCGTATAATCCACAGCTTTCCTGTCGAATCTCTGTCAGCCCCGTCAGACGGAGGAGCTTTATACCGCTCAGACAGATTGACGTAAGACAGACAAAACCACTGTCTTGTCCAGACACGCCGTCCGCGGAGTAGGTGTTAGTGCCAATCAGACTGAAGCTTATTTCAAATACTCTAATCCCTCGCTATAACGTCCCCCCATATAGCGCTGGAATGGACTAGTAGAAGTACGGCTGGATGTGATGACACGCGGGCAGAGTAATCATGTATACGAATACTGACTCTTGAGTACTAGGACATGAGTACTTTAGGCCATGTTTGTCATTTTGGACGCTATTCGATCAGTAGGCTACATACGCTGTCGGAAATACATGCCACCCTCTGGGAGATGGTGAGCCGGATAGGAGGAACATATTGTCTTGTACAGTCTGAACAGAACTCCACGGCAATAGTAACATGTCATTGCGCCAATGTCCTTCATACACGTTGATATTATCCGAGGAGAAAAATTAATCAGAAACTTCTCTTGACTTCTGGTACCAAGCTGTTGTTATCCGTATTATAACCCACTTCAACAGTGTTGTCTACAGACCTGACAGCCATGAATATACTGAGGAACTGAATATCAAAGAACATCTTGTGATACGTCTTTAGACTATGACAGCCAGCGCTATGATCTGGTCAATGTCTGGACTTGGGTGTGGTCCAGTATGGTTTGATACTCGAGGGAGAAGCTGTTTGAATTATCACTTGTTTTATACTAGACTTAACTTGTTGTTTTGTACATGCATGGTTTCTGCAAGCTAACTGGGTCCCCTGTTGGCATATGATTGGTATGCTTACTGTGGTATACCTCATCTGATGAATTTTATGAATGTATTATTCTGTCTGAATATGTTGTGGTTCCAGTCTGTCCCCCGTGCCTCGTAACGCTGTGTATGATTGCACTACAACACACTGACCACTGTCCCCCTGTATGTCTTCCAGACCGAGTACCTGGCGCTGGCTGACCAGCTCAGCGAGTACGTGGTCAAGCTCCTGGACAAGGTCAGAGGTCACGATGAACTGGAGGTGCTGCTCAACAAGTCCGGGCCGGACAGCGAGGACGAGACGTATGAACTGCTCAGTCGACTCAAGATGGCCATACGCTATAACGAGAAGAAGGTAAGGAAGTCCACAGTGACCGTACAGTATAATTAGCAGGTAATTGTAAAGAGTCTAGTGGACTTGATGTAGTACACAGTAGAGTGGGCAGGATGCATGACTGAAGAACCTGATGCTCAGAGTTAGAATCCCTAGGACGTACACGGCACAGTGGTCTGCATGGCTGACTGCAGACGAATCCCTGTGTGGCAGTAAGGAGTTCAACATGCGGAGAGAAATGGGAATTTTCCGCCTGGGTACATGCTGTAATGTTAACGACCTTGGTTCCTTCGCCCCACGAGTCGCTTGTAGCTCCTATAATAGTGTTCTCTGGCAGAGTATTGAACACCACGACGAGCATGGATCGAAATAACACTTGACATCTGCCATGTTTGTGCTATCATTAAATTGTTCCCAAAACCTACGTCATACTTTAATTTTATTTTCCTGCGCGTCGATATTTCAAAGAACATACTATTATCCAGTTAGTATACATGACATGCATACATGTATGAAGGAATTGTAATGTAATAACTTTGGCCACTCACTAGTGGTCCGTCTCCTTTGTTTCAGTTCGTGTCTCCTATGTTTCATGATCAGTTCGTGTCCTTTCCGTTTCAGTTCGTACATCCTTTGTTTCAGTTCTTGAATCCTTTGTTTCAGTTCGTGTCATCTCTGTTTCAGTTCGTGAATCCTTTGTTTCAGTTCGTGTCTCCGTTGTTTCAGTTCGTGTCTCCTCTGTTTCAGTGTGTGCATCCTTTGTTTCATTTCGTGCCTCCGCTGGTTCAGTTCGTGTCTCCTCTGTTTCAGTTCGTGTATCCTTTGTTTCAGTTCGTGTCTCCTGTGTTTGTCTCCTCTGTTTGAGTTCGTGCATCCTCTGTTTCACTTCGTGTCTCCTCTGTTTCAGTTCGTGGCTCACCCAAGTTGTCAGCAGAGACTGGTCAGTATCTGGTACTGCGACCTCCGGACACTGGAGCGATCCAACTGGTTCTTGAGGATGCTCATAGTGCTGCTCGTCACAGCCTTCTACCCAGTCCTAGCAATAGCGTACTGGTTTGCGCCTAAAACACGGGTACGTTGGTCTAGCAATAGCGTACTGGTTTGCGCCTAAAACACGGTTACGTTGGTCTAGCAATAGCGTACTGGTTTGCGCCTAAAACACGGGTACGTTGGTCTAGCAATAGCCTACTGGTTTGCGCCTAAAACACGGGTACGTCGGTCTAGCAATAGCGTACTGGTTTGCGCCTAAAACACGGGTACGTTGGTCTAGCGATAGCGTACTGGTTTGCGCCTAAAACACGGGTACGTCGGTCTAGCAATAGCGTACTGGTTTGCGCCTAAAACACGGGTACGTCGGTCTAGCAATAACATCATGGTTTGCGCCTAAAACACTGGTACGTTGGTCTAGCAATAGCGTACTTGTATACCAGAATTCAATGATCTACAGTTCAACATATGTACTATTGTACTTAATGTAATACATAGTATATTCCGTTTATCTTCAATCCTAGAGGAAATAAATCATCTCTCTCTCTCGCTCTCCCTCTCTCTCTCTCTCCCTCTCTCTCTCTCTCGCTCTGTGTGTGTGTGTGTGTGTCTGTGTGTGTGTGTGTGTGTGTGTGTGTGTGTGTGTGTGTGTGTGTGTGTGTGTATGTGTGTGTGTGTGTGTGTGT
>JAVCKZ010074110.1:0-13441 GCA_034780755.1 Lepetodrilus elevatus
CAAGCGCAATTAGTCTCAGATCGAAATTCGTTTGTCCATTATCCAGGTCTATCAGCTGTGATATTATGCCTTTAATACTAGTAGTAGTAATAATAACATAATTTATTTTATTTTATTTGAGACTAAACTATCCAATCGCTATAGACAGACAGCATCGGAACATACTAAGAGTTGATCTTTTTACAAAAAGTAATGAACTATCATTTATTTAATCTAAATTATGTGCCCAACCTCTAACTAACCCCCTCCATTCTGTATGAACTCTGGTAGTACATAATGACTGTTATTTTCCAACTCAACAAATGTTTATTTTCCAACCTCCGGTTACACCGCGATCTTAATCAGCTTACCTTTGTGCACCTCGAGCCTCATCTCCATAATCGCGATTCTTCAGCTCCATGAAATCTCCTATCAGCTGTGTGAAGGATCTGTAATAGAAACAAGCGTGCTAACAAAACACATTGATAAAAGTTGTATAATATTGGTTTTTTATTTTTTATTCTGTGTTTGTTCTGCCTTCAAGATTATTCACTCATATTGGTTTAACCCATTCACTGTTAAGTTAGGGACAGATACTGCTGTTTGTGACATCACCGGTTGCCTCCAGTATGGTGAGAGTTAAGCCAGGATGAAAGCTGCAACACCTGTAGCACTTGTTGTTGCAGTAAGCCCAGCTGATACTGACAAACCACTGATAACTGCACTGTGCTGGCAGAGACGGCTCATCTTATCAGGACTCATTCTCAAAGGTAGCTTCCCAAAATACGGATGCTGTGTCCCCAAGGTGGTTTCGAACTTAGAAACATTGGCTCTGAAGCCCAATAATCTGCCCAATAATGTATTGCCACCCATACCTGCACAATGAATTCATATCCTGACTATCCATGATGACCATATGGATTGGGGGTCTTGTCAATAGTAGAGTATGAAATGTATTCTTTTCATATACATACAGTCGAAACGTGCATGTATTTATCGCACATTTATTAATAGATGTGAACATTTTGCGTAAAAACTGTGAATAAATTTGAAAATAGATTGGTACTAATCCATACCCATAAGAAGAGACCAATATTATAATTTCTTTGTATTAGAAAGAGGTTTTTAAGTAGGATCTCATTAAATATAAATCCCTGTGGGACATGTTTGGTTGCCTTTAGTATGACCATGGAGTGTTTTATTATTTTTATTTTCGTGACACCTTGCTGAATACATCACAAATAATTATACAATGTTACAGATTTAGACTTTGAAAATGGATTTGCTATATTTATAATCACATTGAATTTGAGAGACTACTATTAAGGAAACAATTTAAATTCAGAGTAAATTAATACATTTTGTCTTGGCAAAACAATGCATATCAATTGTTTTGGGATTGATTGATTTTTTTTTCATGAATCAGTGAGTGAGTGAATAACGTCGCTGTGAGAAGCTTTTCACCCAATTGCAACAATTAAACATTTAATTATTTTACTAAATGTGTTTACAAAATCATGAATCATGAAATAGAATTTAGAATAGTTGCATGAAAAAGAGAAGCCAAAAGAACAGCAAGAACAGGGTGTATACATATAAATGATGCTGCTTAGTTAAATATCAATGAAGGATAATTACATTCCTAGATAAATCTAGCTTTTCTATGTTTTCTTTGTAAATTGAGATGCTTGATTTAATCCAGTGCTGTGGAGGATCCTAACAGCTTTCTCTGATGAAATGTGACTGTACGATCATTGAAATCAGCCGAGTCATCAGGACTGACAGTTAGTATAACATCCTGTATTTCAGTCCGTACAACCAATTACTCAGCTGTGACTAAGGGCATAGATATTGTGCTTAACCTTGAACATTTGTTTTGGCACAATGGACAATTTCATTTGACAAGACGAATATCATTTGTATAATATTAATCTTACTGATGGCGTATTAAATATGTCCATGCTGAAGGCAACTGGAGATGTCCTAAAGAGCAGTGCCAAAGCCTAATCCAGCAGGGAGAGGGTTAAACAAGTATATTCTGAATGAAGCCGCCAAGAAGCTGATTCTCCAGAAAGTTACACTTTACTTGTCTCGCTGCTGAATAAAATCAAAGTGTTCTACTTCTCCATGTGATCGGGCAAGTTAACTCGCCTTCAGCATGGAGAGGGTTAACCCTCTCCTATCCCTTCTGCATTAGGCACAAGCACTGTTATTTAGGGCATCTCCAGTTGCCTTCAGCATGGAGAGGGTTAATACTGTTCAAGACTTAAAAATCTAAGTTTGCTTAAATTTCCGCCAGGAAGTATATACAGTACACATTGTTTTAGATGTTAAAAATATTACATAAAGACAAACATTATCTGCAAAGGTCACAGAAATCTAAATTTGTTGAAAAACTGTTCATGGCCGATCTCTTAACCCTCTCCCTGCTGAATTAGGCAAAAGCACTGCTCATTAGGGCATTAATGGTTGCCTTCAGCAGGGAAAGGGTTAAACAGAAATAACTGAGTGAGATTAAGATGTCTGCGTTGACTGGTCATACTAATATAATGCTGAATTTGATAACACTGATTCCCAATCCACAGACAGATCGTAGTGCTACTAGAGTATTGAGACCTTGCATGTGACGTCACTCAATAGTCACATAGTATCGTGGGTGGCAAGACGTACAATGGGATTTTCCGCTGTTGCTCACATCATCAGATTGTTTTCTGCCACCCAAATGATTGTTCCGTGCAAGGCCTCAATACCCCATCACATGTAATAGTAAGTTACGACTCTTATAGCTTCATAAATGTCCCGTGGAAAAGGATTCCAAAACACTGATAATTACATAAGATACCCATGCCAAAAAGTATTGTCATCGATTGAAATACACCCTCCACAATTACAGGCTGAGTGGACAAGAGATCTCTATAACACTGAGATAATTAGCGCCAAGAAGCAGAATATCACTACTACTGCAGTACTGCTGCCCTCAATCTTACATCCATTTGTCGCATGTACAACTGTTTGCTGGGGAAATATTGATTAATACCTCAAGATGTGAATACTTACAGCCGTATGACCATATAATCAAAATGTTATTACAGCTCGGCTTTAGAACGGCCAATTTGGCCAGGAAGATTGGCCGTTTCGAAGTTATAAATCGTATGTCGTGGAGTTTCTCCATCGGGTAAGATTATGCGTATGTACGTAGGGTTTTGACGGCTGTGTTTATGGAGCTGTTTATGTAAGGAAGTTGAGTATCCAGTGTGAGGGAGGCCATGGCAAATCAATGTATACCTGACCTGCCATTAGCAATCAGTCAACTCTGGCTTGTATCTCTGAGCAGAGTAATCACATCATAAATGGTGTTCTGAATGTGGTCTCGAAAGGATACATCACTGACGTTTGTGGACCAATATTAGACAGCCAGAGAGTACATATTTGTTCATTTATTTCCCGGCTTATTTAATGTACTGCTATCAAATATAGTTTCTGGGTCTCAGTGGAAGAAATAGTGTTGTGGGTGATGTAGCTCACCTGACACATTCGTAATTCATATAAATTTGTTCGTAATTTTACGGATGTGTGAATATTATTCAAGCATCACAACTTTAGGTACAAAAATCATAAACTTTAAAAAGTACAATTATTATAATGTAGGCCTTCTATGAAGAACATTTGTACCAAATTAGCTACGGTGGAGAATTTTCACTACTGATTTGAATCTGGAAAGTGAGATTCATCTACAATATTAATTGTCTAAAAACCTTGTATAGAGTACTTGAGTAGCCTTGATTTGTTTGATTTTAGAAAACAAAATATAAACTTCTGGCTTTCAAGATTATTTCACTGATACCACAGCTTGTCAAGTAACAAACTAAATTACCTTTGATATATTAATATTATTAATAAATTACATTTCTTACATCAATATAATTATTATTATTATTATTATTATCATTATTATACACATTTATATGGCACAAAGATCCAGCATAACTGCTCAGATGCACTTATCTACCTCGGTCAATGGATCAGTGCAATCATGATTAAATATTCTTGGATTTGGATGCAATTCTACTAAACAAATTAAATGGCCACTTTCTATACTTATAAAAAAATCCAGGCACATGAACACACAAAAATACTAACAATTTGTAGGAGCAAGAAGGAAACATTGTCAAAAGTTGCGATGATCAATCACCGAATGCAAACAAGCCTTGTGTGAGAAGTGTAATAGGTTTTACAAAATCAACACATCTAAACGTTCCCATGCCGTGGAAGCACTGATGATGTGTACTCATCTGATTAGCTCATGTCATGCAAAGAAATTACAATAACATTTTTAATTCATAAAGTTGTGGCAAAAACACGGATGAATATTGAAGCACTTCCACACAAACTGCTAAAATTATATCAGGGTATCGTTTCACGAAGCTCTCATATCTGCTACAAGACCATGGTGTTGTCGTAGCGATCTCATGTACATAGGGATCGTGTACTTACGAAAGTGCTATGGGCTCATAGTTGATATGAAGGCTTTGAGAAATGATACCATGAAGATTGCTACCATTCACTTTCTCCGATTGAGGATATTACAGCAAATAAAAGTGAAATCTTCTTTACTGGAGTTGATCTACAGCTGTTTACTACCACTAGTTATTTTTATGCAGTATTGAGAAGTTCTCTGATTGGACTGTCAGTCGCGAAGATTACTTTTATTCAGGGTGGCATCAAATAGTATTAGGAATCTAAGTAGGATACGAATCGAGACGATTATATTGAGATTTAATGCATAACGATGGCTGGGAATATCTTTTAAGAATAAATTGGTGGTGCTGCATAACATTGACCATCTAAGTCTTGCATGCTATCCGGGAATACATACGCCATTTAAAGTAAAATGCAAGTATAAAACAAATGGAATGATAAATTTAAATTTACAATGTATCGAATTGATTTTTTCATGTTCTGTGGACAATAAATCTTGATGACATTAGATGCACTCATAAATTAATTGTATGTGCGATTACATTTTAGGTATTTTACTTTTCATATTGAACTTTCATCTCAAACTGTCTGAAAACATGGAATTGTGAACATATGAAAGAAATCCGAGAAAAAAATAGAAAGTTTGTTATCTCTATTTTTTGTGTGCAAACTTTCTACTTGCAAGTTTTCCCATAAAGTGCTAGAAGCTAAAAGTGTGTAAAAATCAATACAGTATTTAAACATAATACTGCATAGTATGTGACCACACATCAGAAGCACCCATTAACGATATTGATAAGGATATAATATACATACTCTCTGTCGACAGTCAGACATTCCACACCAGGGGCTAAAGCTATCACATTGGCTGTACGACAGTCTTCACTGAAATATAAATAAAACATTCATGACTTAAGGGACAGCATGATAATATATAGTTAATGCACAAGGAAATAGTCTCTCATCGTCGACAGGCTCGAGTCTGGTGAAGATGAGAGACGTTTCGAGTCCCATACAAGGCACATATTTACAAAAAAATCTAAGTGAAATTAGTGCCAAATTGTTCCACTTTCACTGGGCTTTATATGCCCTCCGCCATGCTTTATATGCTGTATAATGCTCCACGTTATCATTATCCGGACATTATATTGATTTAGGGATAAATTATAGCTGGCAAATAGCCATGATTTAAGACAAAGTATAACATGACAAACCATTATCATTGCACAATACAAAATTGAAATTCTAAAAGTCAAAAATAAAGAAAATATTCCATACTGAATCTTGAACAAACAAATCTATAAATGTTCTATGTGTTCATATTTATACACATAAGCAGAACTTGTGATTCTTATTTAACGAGAAGCAGCCTAGATGGATGTACACTATTTGATATTTAATGGCTCAAACTATTATTGTAAATGATACCAATAACTATAACATAATGTAATATAGACAGATTCATTACATGCATCATATATAGCACCACCATCATTTGTAACTATTTAAGATTATGGATTATTTTAATGACAATTCTAAGTTGGAAATTGGTGACAATGTCCAATTCAAATTGAGTATGATGTGTAGATCACCATTTTGATTGACACCTCAAAGTTAGAAATTGGTGTCAATGTCCAAAGCAAATTGGTATGGTGTTTAGTTCACAATTTTGATAAACACCTCAAAGTTAGAAATTGGTGTCAATGTTCACTGCAAATTGGGTGCGGTGTGTAGTTCATAATTTTGATTGACATCTCAGATATATATATCAAAGCACAGTGATGTGTCTGGAAGAGACATCACGGTCTATATGAAAACCACAGATAATGTACTAATACTACATTGTTGATGTACATCCCTGGCTAATCTCTTCAAAGGCAACTTATTCCTCTGTGACATCACGATGTAATGGAGACACAAAATCAAAAGAAACCTAACCAAGAATGAAAGGTTATCTGTGACGGAAGATGACAAGATTTATGGAACAGCACGAATAATGTGTCTACAAATTATTGGATTGAGCTGTTGATGGCATGATTTCAGTTTTAAGTACATGAAGTATTTTTCTTTGATATACAAACCTGACACAATGTCTTTAGTCTAACCTTATATTCATTTTTAATACAAAATATTCAAAGGAAGGCTGACACTTCCAATATATGCTGTTCCCGTATAGAGAATATTTAATATTCCTTAACTATTGCAGAGATAATTATTTATTGCATCTCTTATCGCAATATGCAATACAAAACTACAATAACATGGGGCTATGATGTAAAACTGTGAACATTAATACCATATTTCAGTTACAATAACATTAATATCATATTTCAGTTGCAAATATATTATTATAAGGAAGTAAAATAATAATAATAATAATAATAATAATATGATACTGTATGATATCAATTGAAAATTACGTAAATACCTCAACCATCCTGCTAGTATTTCTTTTAATGTTTAAAAAAAAAAATAATGTATGGGTCTTGTATAAATATGACATATTGAAATATGAATAGGCCATCTATTTACATTACAATAATAAACACATGATCACTTCTGTGTTTAGTTCTTAATGCTGCGAGTAGAATCTGCGAGAATATAAACATTCAACTCACCTTAGTAAAGCTTTTTCACCAAAGTAATCGCCTCTCTTCAATTTGCGTATTTCTTGAGGGTCATTTTGACCTTGAATTTTCTGAGTAACTTTCACCTGTTAGAAAACATCATCAAGTGCTATAATTTACAAGCAGCAATTATATTCTTCCGTGTAAATGTTGTCGATAAAGTGTTGACATACATTTCCACAGTGAATTTATTTGTAGAAAAGCCATCTTCATTTCAACATTGAATGTATGTGTAGAAAGGAATCTTCTATTCAACACTGAATTTATTTGTAAAAAGGACATCTTCTATTCAATATTAATAATATTCTCTGTAGAAAGGCCATCTACTATTCAACATTTATTATATTCTATATGTATCTTAACACTGTAGAAAGGCCATCTTCTATTCAACATTTATAATACTCTCTGTAGAAAAGCTATCTTCTATTCAATATGTATGATACTCTCTATAGAAAGGCCATCTTCTATTCAACATTTATGATACTCTCCATGTATCTCATAAGAAGTTGCAAAACTGAGAGAAGTGCAATACCAGACACCTTCTTACCTCACCCTTGTTAATAATGAAGAAAGTGTCGCCAGTGCCTCCCTCGCGGATGATGTACTCTCCTTCATGGAAGAAGTCCTAAAGTTAAACGTGCAAATGTCAGACACATCAGAAAATTGAATAACAGGCAATCTCACAATCAAATGTGTATTCTTGTAGGCTAGTGCTAACGATAAAGTACATTCATGATAATTTTATGACAATTTCAGTAGCATTTCGGTTGATTTTCAGATATGGATTGAGTTTAACACTTGGATTTATTCATGGTTTAAAAATAATACATCCTACCATTAAATAGGTACAAAGTAATAAGCAAATGTAGATCAATATGAGTGCACATGATTATTCTTTTTCTTTTTCACATTCTACTAAGTTGTTCCAAATCGCTTTTGGGAATGCCCATTTCTGAAAATAATAGATCTGCACAAGATAATGTAGTGTATTAATAAAACATTTAGGATCATACAATGATTGTCTGACAAATTTAGAAATGCGTGACAAAATGTACTTACAATTTCCAGGACATCAGCAATCTTGGCAAGTTTGTCTGACTGCAAGTTTTTCAATAAAGGCACACTGAAATAACAAAGAAATTTACATTAAAATAGACCACAAATCTCACAAATCTGTTACTATTATACAGAGCTCCAGATAAAATTTGCGACCTAATTTTTATTTAGGGAGTATTTTCAAATATTGCGATACTGGTACTCCCAGAAATTCATGTAGAGAGTATTATATGAAGATTAATAGCAGTTGTAGGTTGCTTTTAAGATAGTTCAAATAGCTAAACATCGTTGTAATGGCCCCATTTACTATCAGACATTTATTTCTGGTCGGATGTGGCCAAAATCGAATGTCCGATAGTCAATTGAAAAGAAAAAGGAAGAAAAACATTATCAAGATAGGTCTATTTAAAATAAATAAATAAGTGATATGCGCGACCGTAAACAGAACACATATTTTTATCATTATGTACGCGTTCTATCACTGCCAGATTTAATATCTATGCATATTTCTCAATTTTTATTGCGTAAATTATGCGGATACATGCATTATCTGGGCTACTGTATTATATAAACATTGCTCTCTAATGTACTTATTCAAAAATATCGATATGCCTGATAATTTAGCAACAAATAGATTTGTCACCAAGGTGCAATAATAATCTTGACCTTTGAAACTACCATGGAAACAGTGACCTACAATCTATTCCAATTGAGGTACTCTTTATATGATTAGACCAGAAATATGAATGCTAACTCTGAATTAATATTGTAAACTTTATAGTCCTAATCCCTTTCACACAACACAACACACAAACATTGCTGTGTCATTAAAACATTACTGCAAATGCAACCTGTTACCTATAGACAAATTACCTAAACCTAAAGTTTAGGCCTGGCCTAGGAAGAATGTTCTTATTCCACCAAGATGACCTTGACTGTTGGCTTAGTGATAATCCATCAACATCTGATCAATAATTAGCAATGCGTCTGTGAATGATTTCATTGTTGCCCAACATCGCTGGGGGTGTTTTTCGTCCATACCAGTGCAAATTTGACTAGACCCATGTACGCCATTCTCGAGATATCTAGCACACAAGCAGTTTCTGTTCTAGGAAATGTGTCCTCGCAAATGGATGAAAGATTCCCACAGTGACATTAAACTCCATAATCACTCACTCATTCTAGGAAATGTCATAACATTGACCTCTATCTCATAAATCCCCAAACAAAACAAAATCATGGCACATGGTATGACTGTCTCACCTAACAGTTATCGGCTTAATATCTCGTCCAGTTCCACAAAATTATCATAGTTCTATGAAAGTAATACCTCCTATACATGTGTGACCAGACATGACAACATACATTCAGGATTTCAGAGGAAAACAAGCCTGGGGTCTGGGGAACCATGTCCAGGGCAAATAAATAGAACCCTGGAAAAATACATCTGTGCGCAATGATCTTTCCATGGAATGCTGTCCAGGGAACCGTGTTGACATACCATAACATTGAGATGTATTTTCTCAAAAATCAAGTTTTAAGTTTTATAAGAACGATAAAACCATTCCTCTGTGAACATTTTTTACAATGCCATCCAAACCCAACCAAAACAGATTGTTCATTGGTATGTCAGGATTTAGTTTGGGCTGAAATCACACATTGTTATCATTATGAAATGTATTCAGATATTTCTCATTGTTATGGCAGGAGCTTCATTATAATAATCTCCTCAGATGAGAAACCCATTGAAATATCTGATTAGTTCATATACCGCACTACCTTATCTGGAGCTTATTAGTATGGAATGAGGTTTTGGTGAGTTCATTGTTACACATCTAAAGGTACTATGCTGCATTGGTTTAATGTGTCATGTAAATTAATATTAGTTTTTCATGCATACAAGTGACATTTATAAACAAAACCAAATGTATCATAAAAATATCTGTGATCACTTTACCTAAATTACAGTAGTTTAACTGCCAAACTGAAGAAGTCTGTGAAAGGACGAAACGTTGTATAGATCTAATTGAGGGTTTACAATAGTTTTAGAAAACTTTAATAAAAATAACTGAACATGTATAAAATATTTAATTTAACTGAAGATTAAACATCAACTGGACTCAAAATTCTTATTTCAAATTCCCTCAGAAGAGTTAATTTCCTATTCTCTGTCAAGAATTATTAGTCTTGGAATTATTCATAACATATTTCCAGAAACAAATATTTCATAAAATTACTAATAATATTAATATGACCTTTATGCTTCTTGCAGTTTTAATCAGATGAAGAAATTCAATATTGTATGCACTTTAATAATAATGAAAGTAGAGGAATGGGGCTACAAGAGTCATGTACGAAATACGACTCTTGTGGCGCAGCAATCATTCTGTGGATCCACATGTAATAAACTCTCTTCAGTACAATTTTTGTGGGTTTTTCTTTTTTTCTGTGGGTAATCTTATTAAATCCAGTTAATTTAAATTACAAAACCTAGTATTTTATGCAACATTGATAACAATCTATCTGACATTTTATTTTGAAAACAAATTCCAGGGTGGGAAAACTAAAATATTATTATTTCATTAAAATTCATCTTTTCTTGATTATTTTTTTTTATAGCATGTAGCTAGCATGCCTAGTTTGTGTACATATTAATATGCAATCACAGATGCTGATTACATTAGATGACTTTTTTTTCCGCTTCTACCATTACGTCTACGTCTTTATAACTACTTTTCAAAGTGAAGCTTAAAGTTTCAAGGATTCACATGCGATCACCAATGTGATGTCTGGTCATACATGTCTACATGTGTACCGCATGGCAATATCCTGTCATCTCAACATGCATTGCCATTCATTGTGGGCAATCATTACAAGGAACTACAGTGTGATCCACTCCACAGAAGCCAAGAGCAGATAATTTGGCCAGGCCAGGCTGCTCTTGATCCGAATGTCAAGCTATAATTACGGCGCACTGCAAGTACTTCACTTGGTAATGAAATAGTACATTTGATTAAAGACATCTATTTTCCGATTGTAGGCTTAGGCCCTTGCCCCAGCCATCAGAACACGTCAATACTGTACACTCTCATGTGGAATGGTCGAGACAGGATGTGTCACTCACAGCAAGGTATTATGGGACATAAGCTTCCCTTAAAGCCGCAAGCTCCCGAGGGTCTTCAAGGAAGAGATGGTCTTGTTGATACTGGCGGTACCAAAGGACGGCCAATGTTTTAAGTGATGGATCACACGCCTGGAAATTGGCTTCCGGCGGTACATTACAAGCTAAACTCGTTCTTTACAATACATAGTTATGGTATTACTGATCTGGGCGTCGTTGATCAAAACAGTTGTAGCGACAATTGACTGTTAGTCACATTTTATAGACCAGCGACAAGTGTAAGTTTGGTTGCTTGAACCACTTTTATCACTAAAGCTAACAATATTTTCAAATATTGTAATGATAGTTTCATGCAATGGACTTACACTTGAAGCGTGACTCTAAAATGTCACCTACAATCAATTGTAGCTACAACTGTTCTGAGCAACAGGGATATGGCAGAAAGGCTTATTTCTCACAGTTTTATAAAAAAGGTTTATCAAGAAATTCATTAGTTGAAAAATCATACTTTCTCCTTATTTCCAAGGTTATGAAATTGTAAATTTTAGTCACAAATGATTGTACTAACACATTGTAAATTAATTGCCTTAGGTATTAGGTTATGGCGTATAGAAACAACTATGGTTTTAGCTGTTTGTATGATACTGCTCTGAGAGCAATATGCATAGCTGGGTGTGACATAAAATGCTCCTACTGGTCTCAGCCAGCGGGGTTACCCCTTTGGCTGATTTGGGTTTGAATCCCAGGATCGGCATGATCCTCTGTCATAACAGCTTTAGTGGGCATCAATGACTGCCTCCAACAGGAGAAAGGTTAAATCTTGAAAACAATGTTTGTCTGCTTCATTTGGATTGCAATAATACCAACCAACTTCAAGAAATCAGAAATGCTTGTGGTCTCATAGACGCTTTGAGAAAGGACAGCCATAATTAACCCTCTCCATGCTCCATGCCAGAGATGCCTTAAAGGAGCAGTACCTGTGCCAGGGAGAGGGTTAAACCTGTAAGAATTACCATGAAACAACAAAGCACACAGACGTACCATTCAGATTGTGTACCACTGTCATGCCCTAGCACACTGTACATGACATCATTGGCCAAATCAGTTCAGGACCATAGGATCAGTGTCTGAAGAAAATGCTACAGTTGGTTGATTTCCCTTAGATAACGTACAAATCCAGTATTTGTCAATTAGTAATTGAAGATGTCATTTCTACAAGATGTTCCTGATTATGAGTCCTAGTTTATTAGTCTTTGTAATCTATTCTCCATCGGATATACCATTGACATTAAGGAACACACTATTCTGCTGTCAGTTCATTACTGTATGCTGAAGGTATCATAATGGTTCAGGATAATATTCCTCTTATTACAATATCCTATTAGGAAAGCCCTGCTTATTGATGGCACTTGGCGAGCGGCAGTGGCCATGTTATCCCCTCCCACCGCTGACCCGCCTATTAACCACAGGCTAAACTGCACCATCCTCATCAATACAACAGTGTCATCACTGGCGGCTAGGAGAGTCTATAGTTATGTGCATCTGATAGCTGTGACACTAATTGGCGTTTTGAAGCATGGGAGTGTTATTTGCCTGGAGTACTGTCTTCAGGTCCGAGTCTGTCCAAAACATGACAAACACCAATTTACCAGACCTCGGGTGACACACTCATCTTCTTATTCATTTTTTTTAGTCATCTGTGTCAGGATATATAGATAAGACAGATAGACAGATACAGGCTGCCATCTCAATGAGGGACACGTGTGACCTTCGAGAAGACAAGCCTGGAGATATGTCATCGAGGCATCAAAGAGCTCCTGTCATTGTTGTCTAATGTTCCTCAACTGATTTGGCCAATGATGTCATGTAGTGTGCTAGGGCATGACAGTGGTACATGGCAAGAATTGTACTTATTTGGGCTTTATTGTTTCATGGTAATTAATACATGTCATTCGAGGTATCGTTTGTCAAATCTGTCGAATATACTACCACAAGCACTCTCGTAGCGATCTATTATACATGACGATCGATCACTTAAAAGAGCGCTATGGTGTCATAGTGGATGTGAGAACAACCAGAAACGATACCCATATAGATAAAAGCATTTATCATTATTCAGGATAGATTCTAGCAATTTCATTGGTCAGTTGCCGTCTTGTATCAGCCCGTACACCCCGGT
>JAVCKZ010074121.1:0-13437 GCA_034780755.1 Lepetodrilus elevatus
TCTGAAACGTACATCTTTGATTGGGCAAGTGAAATATACTTCAGGGCAAGTGAAATTGTAGATTTCACTTGCCCTTGCAAGTGAACAAAAAAATAATTATTCCGCCCCTGCTTCAGCATGGAGAGGGTTAAGTTACTACCTCACCTTGTCACCCCTCGCCAGAAAATATCCCAGAATGTTTGGGGAGAACACCACCATGTACCAGTGTTCAAAATTACTGCTAGGCCCGGCCATTTCTCCCAATGCTAAAGCTATCCTAAAGACCAGTAGAAATTCATCGTTTTTTTGTAAACATTTGTTATTTGTATCATTATTGTGACCAGTAAGTTTCTATGGCTGTGTGTAGCACTGTATTACACATGACAAATTGACAATTCAGTTATAATTTTAGTCCTCATAAACGTAGATCGTATTCAGCTACTTACTAACTTAGTCTATTGTTTTCATAATGTGATGGCGGGAAAAAAAAGTTGTTGTTTTTTACTTATTTATATTTGGGGAGGTTGACAATGTAGAATGTGGGGAGTGTACCAATCTTGTTACATTGTAGGCTATGTTGTGATATTCAGCCCCAGGCCGTGTCCTCAAGTTTCTTGTCAGCTCGTAAAGCCTCGCTACTTGTCATTCATAATTCAACGCCCACTATCACCACATTGTGTCCTCCACATAGGTACAATCTCCGCCAACCTCTGTCTAAAGGAACTAGTTTAAGTCTGGCAATCTCAACATCAATTGTGGCAATGTCCACAAATGGCAAAGTCCACATATTGTCCACAACCACCAATCTCCACATCTGATAATCTCCATATGTTGCAATCTCCGCATTTGATTATTCCACATATAGCAGTCTCCATATTTAACATCTTATGTATGGAAATCTCCACAATTGACAATGTTCCACATATGGCAATCTCCATATATTGTCTACATGTGACTGGCAATCTTCGCATTAGTTTGTTATAGAACATATAAAACTACTACTTTTAACTTTCCGTGAAATTTTTACTTTATGAAATAACATTCAGATTAGATAAAATTATGGCTCTAAACCTAAATTAAAAAATTACATTTAATATTTTCTCTCAAGTATAAAATGTCACAAACAATTTGTAACCTAGTTGTTAATTTATTTAACTTTGTCCATGCTGAAGGCAACTGGAGATGCCCTAAACAGCAGTGAACATTCTGTTTAATATTTTGTGACATTGAGACTTGTTTCTTCCAGGTGACGCGCTGTACGATGGTTCCTCTACGCGGCGGAATGACCGCGACTCGCCGAGTAAAGAGCTGCCGTCTAGGCTACTCAAGCTGGACCGATCCAAGGACAGGCAAGAACTGTCGCACACGCTCAACTTTGACCGCGATCATGTGAACCGTCTCAACTCCAGAAAGTCTGCAGGAACACAAACGTAAGTCTGTAGGAATACAAACAAGTCTGCCTAGGTTTTCAGGAATAATGACAGTTCAATACAAACGTAAGTCTGCCAGAACACCAACATAAATCCGTAAAAAGACAAATATAAGTCTGCAGGAATACAAATATAAATCTGTAAGAAGACAAACCTAGGTTTGCAGGAATAGTGACGGTTCAATACAAACATAAGTCTGTAGAAAGATAAACATACGTACGTCTGCAGGAATACAAACATAAGTCTGCTGCAGGATGACAAACATAAGTCCGTAGAGAGACAAACATGTCCGCAGGACTACAAATATTGCTCCACGAGAAAACAAATGTAAATCCACCAGAACACAAGCAAGTCTGCATTAGCTAATTTGGATCAATCAGTTAATCCAGTCTGTTAATCCAGTTACTGCCCCCATGGTTACAAGTACGTTAATTTGTATCTGAGTGCTTTCATCAACTTTATTGCCAGTGTTGGTTTGTGTAGTTGTTGTATTTAGGATCTGATTAATTAGGAGCCGATTAATTAGGAGCTTACTTAGTTTCTGGAAGCCATTTGGTGAGATGACATATTTCTGAGCTGAGAATTCACACGTGGTTCATTTGTAGGACTTGAAAACACTGAATGTCAAAGGTTGTCTTAAAAGTTAATTTTATATCTTCTTGAAAACACATAGTTAAATATCGCAATTAAAAGGCCTTAAAACATACATGCCTTGACAAGACCATACAAATGCCTTGAATTGAGTGGTTATCTGTCCGTATCAATCAAGGATATTTATATAAGGGTAGTTATTATTTGTAATCTCCAAGGTAACAATCAATGAATTTACTTTGCTGGTGTTTGTTATTCAAGCTTGTACCTTTTATGATCCATGGCAACTGTTTAGTGGAGACAATGGAAAGCTTTATTAATAATGAATGCTAGTTGTTCTGGTAACCATGGCAATGCATAAGCACTGCACCTCGTGTGATATATGAGATTGGAATAGCTAAATAATGCACTAAGTTGTGGATGGCACAGATTAAAAGCAGATAATGCTTACAGTTTGGTCGTAAATTTATGTTTAGATTGTTCAATTTTTGAATTATTGAAAACTCTCCGTTGGTTCAAGTTTCCTGAACCTAGTGATGTTGTAGATTCAGGCAAAATTATGTGTGAAGTTGAAGTTACCTTTCACGTTAAATCAGTTACTCGGTTTATAATAATAAGTTTGCTTTGTTTGTTTGTTTTGTTTATTCTAGAAGAATATATTGCTGTTTAGTGTTAGATTTCACAGCAACAATTTAACATTTTACCTTCCATTTACCATTACTCTAAATTGTATTCAAATTCTGGAAATATTTTGAAAAAGGAAATGCGTGATCAATGTGAAAGAGTTATACCTGCACTTTTTTAGGTGTATCGGTCAATATCTCAACAGTTTTGGTCATAGGATATCCGAGGATACGACGTCTGTGAATATTTTATTATATCTATGGTCATGTGACATTGCACTTAACTTGCCACCATCTATCGCAGTAAATATTTTACGAGGTCGACCTTCCTGAAAACGGAATGATTTTGCGCATATAAGCGATTCATACAAGCACCTATTAACACAAGTCTGGACAATGGATATATTTTATACTTAAGGAATTATTAGGTGAAATTTGATGTTGGTGACGACTTTTGAGTCATGCATTCGGATGACTTGACATGAACTTAGTCACCTCATAGCTGTGTATGCAGGTCTGTTTTCTAAGATTGCATTCAGATGAGTCAGTGCTAGTGTTAGTGTTAGACACTCGGGTGGTATGAGTTAAGTACTTAGCAAGTTAGTATTGTTCACAGTTCTCCCAACCTTCTATACGCTGAGTACTTTGCAAGTTGGTATTGTTCAAAGTGCTCCTAACCTTCTATATGCTGCTTTTTTCTCTGTTTCTCATGTGAAGCAAGGAAAATGATACTAAAATAACTTAAACCTTGGAACTTTTCATGTTCAGTTTGTATGTCAGGTGATAATAATTATATTTGTTTTGCTTAGACATTAATAATAATGATAATGAATATCTATTATATGCCATATTCACCCCTAAGGCATGCTCAAAGCTACATTACCACACACGCACACACTCACACACATGCACACACACACACACACACACACACATGCACACGCACACTCACACACACACACACACATCATTCGATCAGTGCACTCAGAGTTCCTTCTCAACTCCCTGGGAAATGTGCAGACAGGAAATGGTGATGACACATGGCAAAGGCAGTGGTGTATTTATTACTGCAGGGTAGAGGTGGCGATATCATCTTTACTTTAGTCAATGGCCAAAAACATGGTATTATGTATCACAGTACAACTATATTTCCCTGACACATATGTGTTCTTATCCACAATTATGATATTTTTTCCCAAAACTAATTGCAACTACACTACATCATGTGCAAATTACCTTCCAATGTCTCAAAATAATTTGTGTTCACAATAAATGATGGAAAAATGCAAGTCATTCTATAATTAGAACCATTCTTTGCATTATTACCATACAGCTCACTTACGGTATTGGTGTTTGGTAATAAAGCATCTTATATTGTTTGTTTTCTTAAGATTCGCTAATTTAACGTTTATGTATAAAATATATATAAAAAAAAAATCAATTAATATTACAGGCATGATCTTGGCACTTTAACGGCATAATATCACAGATATTTATGGTTTGTTTTGTACTAATTAGCTATATACTAGTAACTGCAAAGTATATATATATTCACTTGATATACATAAAATCATGTTTGTACTTCCAAAAAGAAAGCTTTCCACTGCTGTGTGGTTGACAAATTTCCACTGCAACCCCTCTATAATATTATATATCATGAAAGGGGAAATAACTCTAATGTTTGCTAGCAGATTCCTTCATAGTTCAGTTGATGCATCAAAGGCAAGATAAATAGCGGAACATTAGATAAATAGCGGAATGTTCCCATTATTCATATAAAATATTAATATTTTGATAACTATCGAGTACTGGGGACTAAGTACATCAGTAAATAACAACTTTGAGGTGGATAAATCAAGTGCAATTAGTCTCAGATAGAAATTCGTTTGTCCATTATACAGGTCTCTCAACTGTGATATTATGCCTAAGTAAGATTTCCGAGTGAGTCACTTGAATGTAAACATTGGGTACAGAGGGGTGGGGGAGGGTGTTCTAGACGAGTCATACCAGAAATATTGCAAGTATGTTCTGCCATCATATCTCTTATAAAGAGTCTTATGTCCTGTGTCCACTAAGATTTCAATAGATGACATTCTGTGTAAACAAACGTTGGTTGAATGCATTGGTTTATATGACAGCTTGTACTTACAGACAATCTATTTACTTGTATTTGAAATCTTAAATAAATATTATAATAATAATATTTAATAATAATAGTAATAATCATCATTTTATAAATAACCTGACCATATCTTAAGAAAGAGGTTTGCTTTTTTTATTCTTTGAAAATTTCGTCTTTCAGCTGTAGAAACCATGTGTGGAATTAACATTGTTATGAACATGGAATTGGTTGTACACTACTAAATTCAGACTTTAATGTTGTCTTAGATATTGACTATTACTCAACAGTAATCTCTAACCACGATAAATTTGTGACAAATATTTTAAATACCGTTAGATCACCAACCCATCAATTTAATAAATGTGTATTCTTATTGTCATTTCAGACAATTTACAAGTTTCAATAGCGAGTGTTACCCTCCCCCATACTACCCCCGGGACGGCGCCCCGACAGAGTCATCCTACCCCCTGCCCCCGATGTACCTCCCACCACCACCGCCCCCACCACCCCTGCCGCCACAGTCCCACCCGAGCCACGACCAGACCGGGGTGAGACTGCCAGAGAGACGACCATCTCCTGACGTCCAGAACGCACCACTCAACCTGTCGCTGACCAGTGCCAGTCCGCCATTGTCCAGCCGCCCACCCAGTGGTCAACAGCTCCGGCCGTCGGTCATCACGTGCACCGCTCCGTCTCGGTACGGACGCAGTCCCAGTCCTGTGGAATCTGCATCTCCGCCGGACGGACAGCAGCCCCCTGGTGAGTGCAGCGACTGTCCAAACATCGGTCCATTTCTCATCACCGTGCCTATTTCGTGAAGGAACTGTATCTAATATTCTATCAATAGTTATATTCTATCAATTCTATTAAGCACTTAATTCGAGAAGACAGAAGTATGCTTTGGCTTTGAATTTTGGTACTTAATCCTTGAAAATCCTTGAAAATCCTTGAAATAGCCTTGAATTTTGTTACGCCCAACATGTTGTAGACACTGCTTTCTGACATGTTCCTTGAACTAAACGGCAAATGCCTTTCTAGCATAGTAAACTTTTTGTCTTTTTCAGTGAGTGATCCCGATATCGAAGAACACTTTCGCCGATCACTGGGGCGGAACTATAAAGATGTCGGGCTGCAGTCGGCCAAGGTGACCTCGGCCACGACACTCTCCACAACCACTGCAGCCACTCCCGCTACCCCTGCCACTCCAGCCACTACGGCACAGACCAACGTCTCAATTACAGGTGAGACTGCAATCCATTTTAGTCATTTCTACAGGTTAAAACTTTTTTTCTTATTTTATTTCTTTCTTTTTTTTCTTATTTTTTTTTGGCACCAGGCCCCAAGTTCGCAAAACTTTAAAAAAATTAATACGGTTTCATGTTCAGCTCAAAGCGGTTTCTTTATAATTTCTCTTTTGAGCTTTAGCCTGAAATCATAATTCGAAAGTTTTCGTAACTTTTGGGCCTGTTTTTAAGTTCTAACTATCTACTATATGATGATGGAACATTTGACATTCTCCCTGCTGGATTAGGCACAGGCCTTCAGCATGGGGAGGGTTAAAGAAGGCACTCTGTGATGACAAATAATTGTCTGCAAAAGGGGCAACACTGATAATGAGGGAATACACCTTTAACTTTCAGGTTCTGTGGACGACCACTTCGCCAAGTCGTTGGGGGACACCACCTGGACAGCCATCAAGGCAAAGGCCGACCCGGTCACAGACATGTTCGCCGGCTCCGTGGACGACCATTTTGCTAAGGCACTCGGAGACACATGGTTGCGGATAAAAGCAGAAAAAGAAAACAACTGTCACAATTCAACGTGTTCGTCACCTTCGGGTTCACCCCAGCAGTCATCGGTCGTCACATGATTCAAGGGAACTGACTCCTGCTTGGCATGAATTCCAGGGAGGTAACTCATGCTCATGACGACTCAAGGATGTTATTACCTACCACCTGTGCGCGATTGGCATGAATTCCAGGGAGATAACTCATGCTCGCGACGACTATCGGAGGTATGCTATCTGTATGTGGTTATTGCAAGGGAGGTGACTCCCATCTGGGTACCTGTTTGGGACAGGAAGTCCTGATTAAAGGGAGGTAATTATGATCCATGACGGAGGACAATTTGGTTTCAAGCACCAACAGAGACACTGAAGAATTCTCCATGACTTTCCTCAGCATGTTACAAACTTGTAGCGTGAACATTTCACTGGGCCTTATTTGTGTTAATCGTACAATCAGTGTTTTGTTGCCAAGAACCCAGGGGATACATTGTTGAACTGAAAGTATTCTGTTGTTTGTGTACATGTTTGATGTATGGCAATCGTGCAAATCTTCGTGGCAAATGGGATTGCAGTTTGTGTCGGGAGAGTTTGCAGCAGCGGTCATGACAACGCAAGCCATCACGCAACCGTCTTCTATGTACACTTCCACATTGAATCGGCGGCGAGTGGTAGATGGTTGGACTTCTGAGTCTGAGTCGAAGGTTTGAACCTTCTCAGATACCCGGACATCACCTTTCAGGGCACTTACACTTCCGATGTTTTCGATGTCGGATCTCGTCCTTGATTCCATCGGTACCAGCCGGTGCTTTCAGGCTTCCTCCTGCTATAAGCTGCCAAGTCGTGATGTGAGCCAAATAATCTTGGAAGCGGTTCTGTACCCGAAATTAATTAGGCGTCCACATTGAATCGTGACCTTACAAGCAGCCTCAGAAATCTGATGGAATGTGCAGGTCAAGGGTTAAGGGTCAAGGGTTAAGGACTGCTCAGTAGTTTACTGACGAGAGTGTATTGTGTACATATTAAATATTGAAATGGTGTACTTGTATGACAGTATTGGTATTATTTATGAATGACTGCATGTGAATGTGTCTGAATGTTTAACTCTTGAAGAAAGTAATATATATACAGTATATATATAATTTGTTTGAAAGATACATGTCATACCTACAGTATATGTTTGAAGTTATTGTTTGTGCCCATGTTCATTTGAAAGAACATTGATTATTAATGTGTCAAACGTGTAGCTTGCCTGTGCTTAGACATAGATTAAGTTATCGTTCATAAGGAAAGGTTTTCTTTGAACATCAATGAAAACTTGGGGAAAGGTTTGAAGTGTTGATACATGTAGCATTATTTTCCTGTCCCGTTTGTTGAAGTGAATACATGCACCCCAACAACACTTGTACCCCAGCCCAACTATACCCTATACCCCATTATTATGACTATACCCTATTCCCCACTATAGACCCTCACCCCTACTATACCCACATGTCCAAACCGCCACCCCACCCCACCCCACAGCATTAAACCACAATCTTGTCACAATCGTGAATATCACGTTCAGTTTTTTAAATGGCTGTCCTCGTATCCATGGCAAAGGCAGCCATTCTCTGCTAGACACAACAGACGCTAATATATTCGTATTTGCAATAGTGAAATAGTGTGTGCATGTTCCATTGGCATTCTTCAAAGTTGTCGGATGCAGTGTAAAATATTAAAGTAGAACTTTCCTGCCATCATTTTCATTTGAACGAGTCACTGCTCATTTCTGAATTTGTTTTATTCATACTGTTGATGTCGATCTGACCTTATCCGGCATAGGAAATGTCTCAGTGTCTTGATGTAAGGCAATCTTGTGTTATCACAGTAGTTTTTAAACATTAATTTTGTTATTTTAGTAATAATTCAGTTATTTTAGATCTTGTATAAAAGTTTTAAAACAGCTTGTTAATAAGGTTGATTTCAAATTGTTTTGCACATTATTGTTGGATGTAGAAACAAACAAAAAAACATAGTACAGCTCTACATTTCATTGTAAAGTTATTTCCATTCCATGTTTACATATTGCACAAATGTTGTATATTGATTGAACTTAATTTTCTGTGTTGCTATGGTAACTGTAAATGGATCACAAACAGTAGTCTTTAGAAAGAATTTCCCAAATTCCAGAATAAATCCCTTGAAAATAAAAATTGGAGAAAAAAAATAAAATACATTTTTATTTTTATTTTTTTATTAAAATAGTTACGGGGGCGTTTATTGGAGCAGGGTGTTTAATACGTCGAATACGGTAGTATTAATAATAATAATAATAATAATAATAATAATAATATTTAATGTTTAATTCCTTTTGAATATTACGCAATAATTGATGGTTGTTGTGTGTATGTATTCATTTCATCATTCGACGCAACTGTCAAAGTCCTAAACGTTATTGTCCTAGATAATTACAAATTTTCCTAATTAAAATGTTTAAACCTTCTTCTGTCTTCCAAGTCTATGCTGGAAGCAACTGAGATTACCTGTCCTAAAGAGAAGTATTTGGGCCTAATCCAGCAAGAGGAGGGTTAATACTGGAATAATCTCCATTTTAACTCATTGGATGCAATGTCTACAGAGTCTATGCTAGTGTCAGAATGTTTTCACCTCTATCAGCATTCTGCAGTGGCTTCTCAGTCTTACTGTAGCATATAGTATTATTTACTACAAGTAGATGCTCCGTGAAGACACGATCGCTGAAATATTGTAGAAAACATCATAAAAATTAATTCAATCACAAACGTTAAAAGCGTAATGCTTGTACAACATTCAGTTTTAGGATGATAGATTTTTCAAATGATTATGCTATACATATACCTCCTCCCTCTCCTGCCTCCCCCACCCCACAACACACAATAGGTGTGTCAAGGATGAGAATTTTGGATTAGTCTAACATAGAAACTCTCCATGCCCTGAAGAGTTGTGTCTGTGACTACTTCAACAAGGAGAGTTTAAATGGATTAAGAACAAAATCGTTAATTTATAGAAAAGGCACCCCAAAAAAGGGGATGATATTACAAGAAAATTGACATGAAAAACAAGCTATTTCTATTTCTAGTGCGACTTTTGTAGGAGATTCTTGAAAAAAAATACCAATGGTAATAACATGGATGAAACAGTCTATTTTAGTTCCGTTAAAATCTCATGAGGATATTTAGTTTATCCCTGCTATGTTTACACAGAAGCATGGCAGCAATATCAGCTTCCTTCAATGTGAAATGGCAAAAAAATAGTTAGTGTACTTGGCGATTTCCTATGTTGTAAATTATGATCCTTCATGTCTAGTCAAGAGATATTTTACGAACGCTTCAACTAGTATTTTTTATTGCAAATACATAAGTTTTGAAACTACTGAAAATTAAACATTGGTGCAAAGAGGACACAAGATGGATGATATTATAATTTAAATTTATTGTCATTACTTATATTTCATGTATTAATTGTTTACTGTAGTTCCGAAATCTTGGTGTACAGTTTCATTTTGTTTGTATAATTCACATTAGAAAAAGATAAATGAGTTATTCGCCACTTGAATGTTGTTTCTTGTTCATGGATTCCATTGTACATGTTCTGTGGATATGTAAATATATATGTGTATTGTTTGTGTGTACAACAAAGCTCATTAAAGAATCTCAAATTAATATTTCGTTATTATTGTTATTAATATTTGTTTTAATCCCTTTTATGATGTGCTACATCATTGTGCAACATTATTAATTTATTCAGGCAAATCATCATCTCCTACCAACATTTACAACTCGTTGAAGGAATACCGGTATAACAAGTGGATCACTGATGACATGGCCAATCGGCTGCTTGCTTTCACAATGAGGCAGGGTCTTCATTGTCGAAGACAGCCAATGAAAACTATTATTATGAAGGAACAGTAATGAAAATTAATCCGGAATGATGATATAATTTATTGACAAATAAGATCTATTCCTAGTTTGTTTATATTCATACTGAATGTTACTGACAAAATGCAAAACACATTAAAGGCATAATACAGTATCACAGTTGAGAGACCTGTATAATGGACAAACAAATTTCGATCTGAGATGCTTGATTTATCCACCCAAAAGTTGTTATATACTGATGTACTTGGTCCCCAGTACTCAATAGTTATCAAAATATCACTAAAGTGAACGATATCTTTGATGCACTGATTGACAGAATAAACAATACATTTTGATATTTTTTTTAGATGCTAGTATTTGATGCACAATAGGGTGGATGTTTGGAAATTTATGACATTTACATATGAGCAATACAAAATAATATTAAACAAGGAGATAAAGTCACACAGTGTTTGCCCCCACTTGACACATTCTACACAAGTACCTTTAACACTCTCCCTGCTGGATTAGGCTCATACTCTGCTCTTTATGGCATCTCCGGTTGCCTGCAGCATGGAGAGAGTTAATTCATTGATACTATGGCCTCCCACTAACTGGTCAAGCAAGGATGATGACATGTAGGCGTAAATCTGATTGCCATGGTTACTGAAAAGTGATATATACCCTGGAGGAGAATCAAACTCAACCCTTTACAAATGTACATAATTATAACAGTAGAAATGTCAGTACTCTTGCTCACACTGCCTTATTTGCCACAGTGGATAATGTTGAAAATGATGCGATTTTAGACCTGAAAATAAATTATATGAATGAAGCAAAAAGGTAAAAGTCAATATATTTGAGTCAGGTTTGAACACTTAATAAATGCAGTTTAGTCTAGTTAGACAATATCATTCAATTCTCGTAATTATCTCCCTTATGAGAAGTTTCTTCTGCGGAGATACGATTTCAAGAAGTTGCGTTGACGGGTGAGGAAAATATCAAGTCATCACTTTGACTTTGTTTGCAAGGTACAACATGATTTACTATTAAACGAATGGTTTTGAGTTAAATGACCCGACAGTAGTCTATTTACATTATAGTTTATTAGGTTACCGTATTATATTTTACAATTCTACCTAAACAGTTTTAGAGATCCGGTTTTCGCGCATTGCCCCGTCAGCATATCCCAAACAACACTTGGCAAACACTGCCACTGGTTGAATATCCACAAATATCCAAACATGTCACATGCGGTGACAAACATAATAGACAATAAAAACATCAGTTAGTACACTTTTATGTATTTCTATTCGATTTTCGATATTTGGGCCACAGTTCGATTTTATTCACGATACTAATAATAATAAGGACACTTATAACGCGCTAAACTCCACACTGATAAGGCATCCTCAAAGCACTTTCCACAAGCATGGCAACTGTCACTCAGATACATTAACCCAATAAACTATTATTAGATGAACAAACTTGTATTTTCAAACTGGTCACTTGCCAATAAACACTTATCAACAACATTGTAAAAAAATAAACATAACATTAACACATAAAATGAAACAAACTAAAAAGAACTATGTGACTAGAAAATATAATAGACTATGAGAATGCTATCAGTCATGGAATATTGCCAAGTAGTTCGCAAACATATGTCTACTTGAGGTTTTTGTTCAAAAACACAAACATGTCAAGATTGCAGTGTTTCAGATGGGCGTCGGTCATCGGACAATGCCCGAATATTTTCGCAAATGTCCGACTTTATTAGAGACCATGCCTGATTATTTTCACAAATGTCCGCGATTTAAAAAACCTGTTAGGATATTGTCCTGAACATTTTGTTGGCCATCTGAGTCACTGAGATTGTCAACATTCTTTGACTTGCGGTTTGTTCTCGGCGCAGTGACCACATCAGTGCCATAGAGAAGATCCTTTCAGAATGAACAGATATCCCTGGAATGGAAAGATAACACGGGCTAGCATTCTCAACAGGATACTGACATGATTTCTTCCTCCGCCTGTCTGTGGCAGAATGCTTTCAATATTTCCTTGCTGGCCGTCTTGGGGCTAACCCACATGCAACGCAATCAAGCGTTGTGATTGGCTGCAATCCCGGAAGTGTCCTCGGGAATCCTCGGCTGTTTTTGATTCACGACTTATGTGAAACATTAATAATCTATTGAGCTGCATTCTCATCCAGAATATATCGTTAACATGTTTAAAAAAGACAAATATATACATGCACCCGTACTTTCTTCACTCGAATGTTACCAATCTATGTAGGCTAAGTTGTTTGAGTCATAAATGAAATACAGCTCTGTAAATGAAATACAGCCCTCTGTTAGATACGCAAGCGACGGAAGTAAACATATCAGCTGGATATACAAGTTTTAGAATGACATGCTCGCTCCACCAGCAAACTATTAATGGAAATCATACAAGAAAATTTTCAAGCAGTGTATACCATGGAAGAGCTAATTTCTAAATGAATCGAAAGAATTGTGATAGTAATCATACTCCAACTAAAAAAACGTGAGTCTAAAACTGTGAATACTGTCTGTGAACCACAGTTAATCATCTCGCCCCTCCTAATGGTGCATCATACTAATCTAATAGAAAGCAGTATTCAATGTCTAACATGTCGTGAAAAGTAAACAGATTGTAGCAATATTGAATTACTTTTGGAAACCCTGTCCAGTCTACTCTATTGAATACAATTCTAATTATAGTTGAATCTGTCCCTGGCTGTTTGACGTGGCCACAGAATGAGGACGTACAACGATGAACTGAAATTTCTGGAGAAGATGTCGCCAAACTGCTGGCACATCAAGAAGGGCTTTGTAGACAACATGAAGGTGAGAGCATCGGTATACTTGTTTGTCCACTGCTGTAAATGGTGACATTTCTAGATGAATGCCATCCTCTGAAACAATGGCCATTGTCTGATTAAAGGACATCTCCAGTGCCAGGACATGTTTCTTCTAATGGCTAGTTTAGCATTTTTTAGAACGTTATTAGC
>JAVCKZ010074132.1:0-13437 GCA_034780755.1 Lepetodrilus elevatus
ACAAATGCATTTATTTTCAGGTAAAACCGTGCTAGACGACCATATCGGCCAACCAACTGTGATATTATGCCTTTAAGCTTCAAACCAGTGTACATGTACTCGTGTATATGTGTTGTTTCTTGAAAATAAATGTTGTGCAAAATCTCCAAAAAGCTGTGTCGTATTTCATTTGTTTTATACATCGTAAAGAACATTGACACCATTTATTTTGGTCGTAATTAATACTACGGTATAATACAACTATTAGCATTACAGAAAATATATAAAGAATAACAATTGATACCATAGTAGGGACCCGCTACAGTGCAAGTCTGTTTGCACGAAACACTTTTTTCGTTATGTACTATATATTTAGCTAACCAGGGTATCGTTTCACGAAACGCTCTTACATTTAGTCCCACGGTGACCGTGCACTTACGACAGGGCTATGGTGTCAAGGTGGTTACGAGAGCTATTAGAAACGATATCGTATTGCAGCGATAAAAGTGTTTCATGCAATTGTATACGCTTCCTTAAATGTTGATTTACAGTCAATTATAGCGACACGTGTTCTAAGCATCGGGGTCCACGGTACGGTTCCTACCGTTGTCGGGCTTCAAGAGAAACTTTAGAATTTGCTCAATAGACAGCAAGTAATTAGGAAAAACATTAGCTACCGGCATTCTCCTTATTTTCATCTGAATAACCCGTGTCGGAATATTTAATTATAAAGTAACTATCTTATTTAGTATGCTCTTCTCAAAAGTACGCGTCTTGCAATATGCAATACAATTGATAAGGAGTGTTTGATCTAATCACACATGCAAGTGCCGGGTCAGTACTATAGCAGAACAATAGTATCTTGACATACAGTGTAGCGAGCGATTGGTCAATACAGAATAAACGAGAAAGCAAACATACAAATGTAAATAATGGTATTCAACGGGATACATAACGATACATTAGTTGTCCGATAGAGGGAGCAATTGGGGGTTTAACTGTACACCGAAAGGAATCGAAAAGTGAGTGTTTGGTTAATTTAGAGACCAAATCTCCTTTGGAAATAGCACAACATAATACACATCAAGATTTGACCCATCCTACAGAAAACAACTGGGTAAATATTACAGTTATGTACATACTTTACGTAAAACTATTACATTTACTGCTATTGTTGTATTGAGAATGATGTGCTACATGGCGAGGTCAAGGTAATGATGACGCCTTGCTTGTTTACAGTGATTCAGTAACGTGGACGACGATGGAGGTGTTAGTAGAGAAGTTTGAGATATACCGCGACGCAGTTCTATCAGAACTGGACGTCAGCGAGGAGCTGGTGAAGCTGTTGACTGAGAAGGACCTGATTGGCGAGGACGAGGGTGAGAGATACAAGGTAAACGTGTGACAACATCCTCGTGCAACAGGTGGACAGGGACGTCTCCATGTGAGCAATGACGTCATACTCATGATCATCAGAAACATAGCCCTCCGATATGAAAGTGGGACAGATTGTTGATCACGTTTTCCTGAGACGATTACTAGGCCCAAATTGGAAATGTCAATAAGCAATGTTCAGGTCAGGCCCTGAGATTACGAAACCTTTTGAATACTAATTTATGCTCAAGCTCAAATTATATATATGTATTTTTGTAAACAAAACTAGTTGAGCATGGAATCGTATTAAAAAGATAATACTCAGGAACAGGTCAGATGAGGTATTTTATCAGAAATTCAAAGCAAGGTATAATAATGCGACATTACCTTTTTTAATTGCTTATTTAATAAACATAATATTTACTACACATGCTATTTCTGATGTCCACCCAAATGCCATCCTACTCATACTGTTATAATATGTCTACCTGAAGTATTAAAAGCATCCACACAATATACCAAGCATGGATTTGTAGTGGGTAGCCAGTAAATGATACCCTTCCATACTTGCACATTCAGACGTGTTTCTGTGTAGTCTACAGTATGCCTATATATGTTACCAGGCAGTGACTACAGTAGGCCTATGTTACCAGGCAGTGCGTTTCAGTAGTCTACACTAGGCCTATGTTACCATGCAGTGACTACAGTATGCCTATGTTACCGGGCAGTGAGTTTCCGTGTAGTCTACAGTATGCCTATGTTAGCAGGCAGTGACTACAATAGGCCTATGTTAGCAGGCAGTGACGGACAGACAGCAGCAGAACCTGGAGCTGATGACGGCCATGACCCAGGTGAAGACTGCCCGAGCCTACCCCACACTCCTGGAGTGTCTTAGGAACACTGGCCAGCACACAGTCGCCGACCTCCTGACTGACCTCACACGTGACCCTCTCCTTCCTCTGGACGACGAGGAAGACGAGGAAAAGGATGACGATGATGATGATAATGATGATGATGACGAGGAGGAGGAGTTATGTGCCGAAAGGAAGGTGGTGGGGGAGGTTCTTCAGAAGTCCACCTACGATGACAACAGGACTTCTTCACCCTTGAGTCCAGTGAAGGAGGTCATTGCTGATGGCAAGTACACGCTAGTATTAGCATCGTATATCACACCAGGTTACACTTACACCTTTGAATACTTATCTAGAAATATTAGATATTGATTTGTTTTGAAAATAAAATAAAATGTGTACTAAAGTTTATGCTTGCTGACGAAACAGCATGATGATCTGTCTTATATATTTCAGTTCACTACAAGTTGGATTCTCTCTTGAAACATATATCTCCATTTTTGTCTAAAGAAGAACGAAGAATAGGATTGGTGACCAGAACTACCCCAAAGCAACACGATATTTTCATTAACATAACAAACACGGACTCTGGTTCTCTGGACGCAGACCAGATATTTATGCAAACTGTTAATACTACGATGGCAGACGCTATGTTACAACTCAAACGTAGCGAGGACGTCATCAACAAGCTTCACACCGACTGTCAGACAGTGGCCGACATCAACAGCGACATCATGTCCGAGGTCAAAGCCTGTGACATCAGGACCAGGGAGATATTGAGGACATACAGACTTCCGGTTGTGGAGGTTCCTGTTCCGCAGCGAGCAACAGAGCTGTTCAGTGTTCTCATGGACGACATCAACACTCTGATAGAGTGGAGAAGCCGAGTTCTTGTACGGGAACAGGAGACCAGGACACAGTCCATGAGAATCCTTCGAAAGTGCCGAGACTGGCTGGATGAACGTTGCCAGATCCTCAACCAAGTGACGTCCACTTCTTCAAGAACACGTCTGAGGACACCTCGAAGCAGTACAAGGCTGGCAGTTGACCACTCGCCCAACGCAACCTTCCTGACGAGCCCTGCACTCAGCCTAGAAGTGAGCAGACAAAACCTGGACGTCAGCAGACTAAGTCCATCAATCAGCAGACACAGCCATCAAACTGATGGCCAATCCGAAATCAGAATTCAAGTTCCTTGTCCAATCGGAAGTGTTGATCCTCGTCCAATCAGGTCTGTTATGGAGGGATTGAATCGCCTGGAGGATCAGATCAGAGAATACATACAGCTGGAGCTTCTCACGACGGACAGGTTCCGGTCTCAGCAGAGGTTGAAGCAGCTGCGGAGGAAGGCCCAGGGATACTCCTCCAAGGGCTTCCACAACGCCAGGCAACACGTGGAAAGAATAGAACAAGGCATAGACATAGATGAAAACCTGGCCAGCATCAGAGGAATTCTTGCCAAATCCTCAGAGGAATATGAGCAGTGCGTCCACTACATGAAGAAAGTAACTGCTGCGATGGCAAGGGCTCCAGAAACCTATGTGTTAGACGTTAGTAGAGACAGCAAGTCCGAGACTTCAAGTTCAAAGTTCACCTTCTTCAAGAAGAAGCCAAAGGAAGTATCAAAAGGACGAGGTATACACTTGCCCAAGCTGGTTCAAAGTGGGACAGTTATCAAGGTGAATGGAGAACCGGACTCCCACAACATGCCTCTTCTGAGCATGCTGAAAACCTTGGTGTTAAATTACCAGGCGATAAAGAACAATGAGAAGGTGATTGTGGAAAGATTCCGATCTGATTTGGATAGAAAGAAGAAGGAAGTGGCGAAGGCGATTAAGAAGAAGGAAGAGGAGGTGGTCCGACTGCAGTTCCGGCTCAAGGAGACTGCTGCTGATAGGGACAAGTACAGGAGACTGTATGAACAGATGAAGCTGACATACGGCAGGAAAGGATGAAGACTATGGCAAGAACAAATGAAGGATATGGCAGGAAGTATGCAGGACTATATAGAAGCTAGCTCATGACTAAAATCCAAATACTTATTTTTCTCGATGGATCTGGTTTTGATGTGAAAGGTCATGTTGCATGTAGATTCCATCAAGTAATACATTTACTAGAAAACTGAATCTTTGACATTTGTGATATCTTGATGAAGACTCATTCAACCATAACAGACAATAAATCATGCATTATTGAGTACGAAACCATTAGTAATAAAACTGCTACCTCATATTTCTGAGATTGGTTCTTGTATACAGTATAGAGTCTGATGGATCCCAGCACAATCCAATAACCACCCAGAATCAGCGTTAGAACAACATGTAGGTCAGTAGGTCAGGGATTAACAGTTTCATTGAAGGACCGGTTGTATTCTGCTATTGCCAGTCCTAGTCCTTTGGGCCTTAAGCTTAAGAAATATAATCTTATTACGGGAGTTTTTAGAGCTGCTTCTTCTTAAGGCCAGCAGGTAGGTTCGAGATTTAGGGAAAATTTCCAGAAGATTTAAAAAATATAAGTCAATCCAACAACTGCAACGATTAACCTCTGTGTTATCAGTATCAGATACTCGGAGCTCCAGTAGTGTTGATTAGAAATATACAGACAAGATCTTCCAACAAAATACAAGTGTATAAATGTACATTACAATATATCACTTTATATGAAATTTGTGTGATAATAATTCAAAATACATTCATGTATAAAAACATTTATCGATAATTGTATAAAAACATCTTCGAAAAGAAGTATGATACATTATATATATAATTACTAGTATTTAATTTCCAAGGCACATCATCTGCATAGTTTGTGTATGGTAAACATTCCAAGTAATTATCTTACAACTCAACAAGGTAATACGGTTCATAAATTTGAAGAATATCATAAAACATAATTTAGCACTATTATGATATTTGACAACTTATAACAAAACATTCACAATTAAACACACCATAAAAATATTGCACACATATTATTGGTTGTATTAAGTATTGTGAACATTACACAATGGCATAATCAAATCATACATTTTGTCTAAAAAATTCAAACTTACCTGCATAAAAATATGACATGATATTGATAATTAAAGGATAATACTATTTTGATTATCAGCCATATACTTGGTATACTTAACCAGCCATCCATAGCCGTCCTCTTCCGAGGATGACGACAAGGGAAAAGTAAGCATGTAGTGCCATACACAGAAGCAGAGGGTCGGAGGGCAAGGATGGTCAGAAGTTAAATTTAGGATGGAATCAGGGGATTCCCCTTGTCATCAGTTCTTAGGCCAAGATAATGTTGCATATGTTGGATGGCTGGTTATAAAAGAAAATAACATTACAAGATCCAGCAATGAGTGGCTTGAAGTATTTCAGTAATCTCACAGTGGTCTGTTTCTGGTGGCGGAGAACCTATGACAACTTGCTGTCACAGTAAGACTCCTGAGTACAGGCTGATACTGACAAGCCAAGGATCATCTCGACATCATATGGCCTACTCTGAATAAAGGCGATGAAGAATAAACTTCCCATACAAACAATCCAATGATATCTAGAAATAAGGGTTATGATCTTGATCTTTGATATATAGGATATCAAATCCAAAATGGACAAAAGTATATGTGTTTAATACTATAAAGAGTGACAAATACATGTCCACATACATGAATACAACTAGTAAATGATCAACATACATTCGACATAAAGAATACATTCAAATTATGCTAGAAGAACACACTTTCCTCACGTCAATATATATTTATATAAAACCATGTAAAATTAATAACGACTAAAATGGCAATATAATCTGTGCAAGATAAGGTTCTTGAGTAGCATGGGAATATAACCTCAAACAGGAAACAACCTATATTCATGTAATGCAGAATGATGGAGAATGTTTGTAAATGCATGTAGTGCGTAAGTAGTTATGGTTACCCAGAATAAATCTGGATCGAGTATGAACTTGTGTATATAAAAACCAACACCAATGTGCATAGTCCAATATAAATAGCTTCTGATAAGAAAGTATATTCTGGAGGCTAAACTGCCCCACAATGCCATTTTTGTAGTTGATTTCCTGAGTAAAACTGCACCAAAATGCCATTCTTGTAGTCAACTTCTTGTGTCGGACTGCCCCACAATGCACTTCACTTGTAGCCGACTTCCTGTTCGATCGTCTTCATGAGCCTGAGCACTACTTCCGCCTGGTACGGCAGAGACGCACACTGGACCCCCACAGGAAGACCCTCACTGCCCCGGCTCAGCTACAACAAAGCAGACAACACATACAATACGATACTTTTCTCTACATGTAGTAGTTCACTGAACGGGTTAGTAGGAAAATAGCAGGAAATCAGTTTGCGCATACATCCAGTCCATTCGCTTCATGCTTTTAGCTTATATGTTTGATAATCTCAGTGCCAAACATAGTAGTAGTAAGGTTGTTGGAATAAACATGTGATAATTGAGAAATACAGGGAAAGTCTCTTCTCCAAACAGTGCTACCCCCTGGCCCAAACTAACATCACCTGCCCCAAACAGTGCTACCCCTGCCCCAAACTGCTACCCCTGCCCCAAATAGTGCTACCCCAGCCCCAAACAGTGCTACCCCCTGGCGCAAACTGCCATCACATGCCCCAAACAGTGCTACCCCTGCCCCAAACAGTGCTACCCCTGCCCCAAACAGTGCCATCACCTGCCCCAAACAGTGCTACCCCTGCCCCAAACAGTGCTACCCCCTGCCCCAAACAGTGCTACCCCCTGCCCCAAACAGTGCCATCACCTGCCCCACAGTGCTACAATAAGAGAACAACTAGACTGTGTGTATTAGTTGGTGGGATTGGGCTGGACAGACGTCGATACCTTCTGAGCCAGCTTCTCCTGAGAGTTCCGGGCTGGATACACCGTGGGATCTCCGAGTCTCCGCTGGTCCTCCTCCGACACCCGCGTCACCGGAACACTCCCGGCGGGGAAGTCCAAGAAGTTGAACAGACTGGTGTACACGAATAAGGCTGGAAGTAGGAGACAGAGAACTAGTCAGCTGGTGGGACAAGCAGGGCTGGATGTAAGAGATCCACTACATACAGACGACCATACATAATATTATTATTATTATATTACTTGTCTCGACCAGAGGGTTTAGCCCTATGGATAAGTCAGTAGAGCATTGGATTCATAATCCAGTAACTCAGGTTCGAATCCCAGGGTCGCTAGGTCCTGTGACATCAATGATGTATACATGAAGAGAATATTAGATGTAACGGAACGTGCTGATGCTGGGATTCAAACCTAAGTTGCTGGATTGTGAGTCCAACACTCTACCACTGAGCCAAAGGGTAACCCTGCTGGTTGAGTCCAGTAGGAGCATCTAATATCACACAGCTACCGTGACACAGTGCTAGTGGTCAGTGAGTGTGTGATGTGTACGTACACTTGAATGAGGTCATCTGTCCGACAGGGGTGGCAGCTATTGGTGCAGTTGGACACACCAGCGCGTCCAGACCTTGTTGTCTCATGGCCTCGATAAACTCAAGTCTGTAATTCTGGAAAACACAGCAACGTTAGTTAATGCATTTGTGTCAACTTGTCCTGATACATAAACCTGTCACTATCTCCCAGTGCTCCTTCTGTTCACATAGCGTCTAATAGCTTCCCTTGTCTTGTGTACTGCACACATTCATCAACTCACATAAAGTTACTGCTTTCATGTTTTACTTCTGAAATCAGGACTCATAGACTCAGTACATTGATCAGCATCATACTTAACTTACGTCCACATCCTGAGCCAGACGAAACCACTGAGACATGTTACTGAAAGACATCAACACAAATACAGAATATTGAATCCAAGTGTGACACCACACAGTCATATTGGACTCATAGCCAGATAACTTACACTGTAATCACAGGAGCAACACTACCGTACTACCGGTACTACAACATAAATAATGAGACATCTTATAAATTAATTAATTCTTCCAGGAAAAATGTCGCAGAGAAAAATGTCAAATCAAGCCCTGAGATTAGGAATGTTTTTGAGTAATATTTCATGATGCTCAAAGTAGTATATATGGAGATTTGTGAAGAAAACTTTGAGTTGGGGTTGTAATAGTACTGAAAATAGTTTTGTGATCTCGGTGCCAGGTCTGTGAACAAGTTTCTGAGTATAATAAACGACAGCATTCGTATTTCTTTTAAACATACAGAAACTTTATTATTCTTAAATGAAAGTTTATCTATCAAGTTCTCACCTAAATCTAGTTCGCATGTTACTGGCAGCCATTGAGTTCTATAACACAGCAGGAAACACACATTTTTACTTTTGTTAATATACATCATACGGTATGAGCACACAGATTAACCCTCTCCCTCCTGGATTAGGCAAAGGTACTGCCCTTCAAGGCATCTCTGGTTGCCTCCAGCATGGAGAAAGTGAAGTGTGAGATAATATTTGAATGTATTAGGTCTCTATTGATCAATTATATTTATTTTCTGTCAACTGACCATTCATAATCTCCAATTATTATTATTTTTATATTGGACCCAATTGACTGGCCAATATATTAAATTATATTTATTTATATTTTCGACCGCCGGAGCCAAAATGGTCACATAAAAATACACAAACCAGGGAATCAAATAACTATGGCCTAATAACTGCTACCAGTACAAGTGAATAGACAGTGCCAGTGGCACCTACCATCAGTTGAACGGGGAAGCTCAGACAGTATCTGATAAAGTAGGGGACACGCAGCATAAAGTACAAATCTGCGATAGAGGGGTCAACAAAGTCCTCTTTCCTAAATAAAAACAAACACATTTTCTAACATGTGAACATTAAAATAAATAGAAACTTTCAGGAAATTAAACAATTAAAGTGTAAAATACAACATTCAAATGTAAATACTAAACAAAACATTCAACATTACTTTGAAAGAATAAATTATTGAATAAAAATAATTAAAATATGAAATAAAAACTCAGATTTAGAAAATTTTCAGACAAATTCAGAGAATTCTCAAAGATACAAAGATATGCAGACTGAATGAGTTGATTCAGTAGGGGAGTAGTAGTGGAGATAAGAGAGAGAAAGAGAGAGAAAGAGAAAGAGAGAGAGAGAGAGAGAGAGGGAGGGTGAAAGTGAGTGTGTGTGTGTGTGTCTGTAACTGGGTGGGTGGCAACAGGGTGCATGTGTGTTGGGGGTGAAAGAGGGGGTGAGACATGGGATATATTACATAAAATACTTACAGGCAGGACACAATTCCTTGCAATTCGTTAGCTAAGATTACTCTTCCATTCATCTTGCACACACTGTCCCACCGAGGTACCTTAAATGGCCGCAACTGAATCACAAATGTTTCAAACACGAATAAATACTACAAATTTCAAATAACTAATAATTTAACTTTGTCAATTTACTATAATAATATTCTGAGAGCTTTACCATTTCGATTTTGTATTCTGCAGTATCAAAGTAGACCACGTACCGTGTGTCCGTGCTTTCTGAGGGCATCCATGGCGGTGTCCATAGCTCTGACGACGGTGGGTACAGGACGCATGAAGTGGCTGTCCACGATGTAACCCACGCACAGCGGCGTTGTACTCTCGTACACCTGTAGAGAAGAAATAAAACCTCGCAAAAAACCTTGAAAGCAATCTGTGACAACACTGCTAGGATATCACAATGCATGGCATCTAGAATGTCTATAGTTCTGTAGAAGGGACTCATTATCATTAGGATGACCAACAACTAATTAGATCATGAATGAATGTTTTAGTATATATGTAGCATGGTGTAATGTAATATTCTCCTACTGGTTTTGGCCTGTGGTGTTGCGTCTTTGGCTAATCCCAGGATTGGCAGGACCTATGACAAATGGCGCCAGTAGGATAATCTCATATCACACCCTGCTACACATATAACATATATGACATGATCTCAAACAGTAGTACACTAGTCATCTGTCTGTACCTGCGAGTCAAAGGGCTTGACGTGAATCAAGGGCCAGGCCTGTTCTAGGTTAGGCACAAGCAAGGCCTTCATACACATCACCAGACTGTCCACATCTCTCCCCATGGGACCCGCCGACCCCTTGACTAATAGAAAACATGCAGACTGTAATATACAACATGCTGACTGTAATGCAAAACATGCAGATTATGATAGATTGCACAGATGGGAAAATCTAGACTAATATTATGGGAAGTATGTCACTAGCATAAGGCAACCGTTAACTACTTTCATTAGTATAAATTTACATCATGCAATCTACACCTGACAGTGATGTACAACATACAGTGCTCTACTCACTAGCTGTCTGGTCTCCGTCAATCGGGAACATTCCACCGATGCTGTAAGGAATAAAGTCAGCACCATTAGCAAACAATGCAAGTTTGGACGCGTGAATATTCTGCTACGTGTCCTCCTGGACGCACTTTATTAAAAATAAAATTGACAACTTAAGGTTCATTTTATCGTATTTCTAAATTCGCTACATCACAGCATGGATTAGAGGAGACTAGAATAATAGAATAACATCAAATAACGGTCATATAACTCTAGTTACTGCTGTTTGTAATCGGCAAATAAAACTTGTGCAGCCTTCATAATTTTACTTAAGTTTTACTTACGTGCAAAGGGGAGTAACTCTAATTCTTCCGAGTGTATATGAAATGCATGGGACTCCCTTTTTCTAACTGGGGACATGAAAAGTATATCAACATGCATGCGTCCCCGGGACTCGTAAAAATTGAAACCTAAGTGAAACCCTGAATGTGTACACATACCCTAGTCTTCTGTAATGTGTATTCTGTAATGTGTATACTATAATGTGTACACATACCCTAGTCTGTCGGCCGACGGCTTCAGGCCACAGATTCCACACACGTGCGACGGCATCCGTATACTCCCCGCGATGTCACTACCCAGACCCAGACACGAACCCCCTCCTCCAATCAGAGCACCCTCTCCACTAGACGACCCCCCGGGGCTCCTGGTCGCATCATGGGGGTTCAGGGTCTCACCGTAGATAGGATTTGAACTGTCAAATCTAGCGCAGAACAAAATATGAGATTAAACATCAGACTTGAAGGTTTCATGCATTCCAGTGTATTTATTTATTATCAGTGAAACTGAACGGAGTCCATGGATGAAATGGATCCTAGGTTCTCAGAGAAGAGTAAGTTATACCAGCACATTACAAGCGTTCTTCTTATTCTGTTGTTGCGTATGGGTGAAATATTCCTGCTGCAACGTAAAGCAGTAATTAATTAATTCTTCTTCATATGAATGTTGAGGAGGCTAGGACAAATTCGCTGTAGCTAGGGCTGGATAGGAAGTGTCAACTATTGGATAACCAAGTCTTTCCTCAATACTTAATACTTACGAAAGCAGTGACTGCGGGATATTTGTTCTCACAAATGGAATGGCCCCTTGCTGCTTCAAGATCTGAAACGGAGAATGACAAGTTAATGTACTACGAATTTACCCCGGTATATTGCCAAATATTGCCAAATATTCATCACCGGATGAAGGATATGTTTGTATGTTTGTCATACCCAGTAAACATTGTAAATGCTATATTATATGCCAAGTATCATGCCATGAACATACAATGTCGACAAGTTCAAATGGAGGTAGTTTTAAAGTTCTGAGAGGTGCCTACAGAAGCAGATCCTGATTATTATACGTGTATTCTGTACTAAACTTACCTGTATGTGTGGACAGTCTTGATTCACCGGCTTTCCAATGAAGACTTGAAGTCCGACTGTACAGTCATATCCCTGTGGAGAATATTCCAATATCATCATTCCCATATCATCATTCCCATATCATCATTCTCATATCATCATTCCCATAGGAAAAGTTCATCAGAGTAAAAGTCATTTGTAGCCAAGTGTGATTTACGATGCTGCTACTGGTCTTGACCAGCGGCGTTACCGTTACCCCTTTAGCTCATTTAGTGGGCGTCATTTGTAACAGAGGACCTTGTTAATTCTGGGATTCGAACCAGAGTTCTGAATTCTGGGGTCCAATGCTCTACTGATTGAGCCATTGAGGTAACCCTGCTGGTCAAAGTCTTTATGGGCAGCTTATATCACACCTGGTTACACATAGCAGTAAGCAAAGTACAAATATATATACAAAGAATCCAATCTGATTTGACTTACCTCAACAAAGAAGGCTTCTTTGACACTGACAGGGATGCCGTGTAGTGGACCCTTCCTCCCAGTGGACCGGTCCAACATGGCTGCTTGCTCCTGTGAAAATGGCCATTGTCACTTATCCTGACTGTTTCAGGCAGACGTGCACTATTATACAAAGTGATTTTGATTAATCTTGTTAATGTGACAACACAATCCTGAGATTCTAACCCGAGTAGTACGGATGTGAGTGCTACATTCTACCAATGTTAGTCAGAGCTAATTACCCCCAGGCACATGTTATATAACACAGTCACTCGGCACTAGTGTCACACCTCTAAACTATTCCACAGAATTTCACATTTCTAGTGAAAAAGGACATCAGTTTAGACTGAAAGTCACATGCTCAATTCTTCACATACAGGGATCCATGTTAACGCTCTCCATGTTGGAGATACAACTGATGGAGACGCCAGAGAGAGTTGCGTACCTAATCCAGAAGGGAAGAGGTTACAGAGATACAACTGATGGAGACGCCAGAGAGAGTTGCAATGTGTACCTAATCCAGCAGGGAAGAGGTTACATAGGAGACCCAATTGGTTTACTATCCCTGTTGTCCATGTTAACACTCTCCATGTTGGAGTCAACCAGAGATGCCCTAAAGAGTAGTGTCTTTACCCAGATAGTCACAAGCCGTCGGGCCAACAACTGTTTTTGGTCAGTACAGTCATGGTTGGAAATCAGTGGTTGGGCCAACGTTGGCTGCCACTTGTAGGCCACCACTGGAAACCACCCGGTGAGCCAATGTTGGCTAACCCAGCTCAAAAGAAGTTGGGCCAACATGGCTGCCACTGGTGGGCCACCGTCGCATGGTTTGGCCGAAACAACGTTGGTTCTGCCAATGGTGGTCCACCAACTCGTGGCGATCTGCGTATCTAATCCAGCAGGGAAGAGGTTACAGAGATACAACTGGTGGAGACGCCAGAGAGAGTTGCGTATCTAATCCAGCAGGGAAGAGGTTACAGAGATACAACTGGTGGAGACGCCAGAGAGAGTTGCGTACCTAATCCAGCAGTGAAGAGGTTACAGAGATA
>JAVCKZ010074143.1:0-13435 GCA_034780755.1 Lepetodrilus elevatus
TTGTTTAGTGTGGACTTTTTGTAAAGAAGTTGTTTGAACTATTTTATTATTTTCATCATCTCAGTACTATATCAATAAATCCAGAAAATATGTAGGCTATAAAGATTAAGACAATATATACGGTACACTACATTGAGTTCCCCCATACCAGTGAGGCAAGATATACATGTCAAGAGTTTCGTATTATTTCAGGGAATGATATGTTTTTGCTATCATTGCTATTTGTTGTCCATCTCTCTCTCAATGTTTTCTCACCATAGGTATCGGTATCGGTATCGTAAAGTATCGGTATCGTTTTCAAGTATCGGAATTGGTATCGGTATCGTAAAAATCCTAAAGGTATACAGCCCTAATTCCAAGGTAACTGATGTTTAAGTGCATTCAGAAAGTATACGACTTAATGGAAGATGATCACCTAGACTTGATAGAGAGAGAGACAAGAAAAAAGCAACACATAATCAGTCCAATAGCGCACTTGATACAACATTAAGGTGCACCTGCCATTATCTAACAGTTTTATCATGTTAATCTTGGTAATAGACGTATTAAAGTCGATTCTCAGATAACTGCACATATTATGAGACAGATATTGTTTATTTTTGCCCATTTCCTAATGGAAAATAGGAACATTTTCTATTAAACATGCTGTGTATGAGATACCTATGATAATAAACCCTGGGTTTAAACAGTACAAATCTCTGCCAATACATCACGCTGATGGCGAGATAGCAACAACAAAAAACCTAAAGGAACTGATGCAGTATCATGGAATCTGTACGCAGGAAGTACCGTAGTCTACATCCTTTGCTGGGACCATGCTGTCGCTTTCTTTAACTAGCCAAATCCTTTGTTGGGGCATTGTTATTGTCTGGTGGATAAGTCCACATATATTGCTGTTGACATGGTGCCTGAAAGTTGGACTAGCCCAAATCTTTTGTTGGTATCATAATGGAGCATATTTCTTGAACTATCCTAAATCCTTTGCCGATACCATAGTGCTTGTCTTTTGAACTAGCCGAACTATTTTGCTGGTACCATGGTGCCTGAAAGTTGGACTAGCCTAAATCCTTTGCTGATACCATAGTGGTTGCCTCTTGAACTAGCCTAAATATTTTCCTTGTTTCATGGTGCCTGAAAGTTGGACTAGCCTAAATCCTTTGCTGGTACTATAGTGGTTGTATGTTGAACTAGCTGACCTCCTTCAATTGCTGAAACTAAGATTATACGCCACATCGTCATCATCCACATTTTTTGCTGGTATCATGGTGCTTGGCTCTTGAACTAAGTTTCAGGTTGGTTGTTTTAGGTTGCTGCGGGAGTATTTCACAGTATGCAATGACTAAGTTCGGATATCCTTTGCTAGTACCATGATGGAGAATGTTTCTTGAACCAGCCCAAACAATTTGCGGATACCATGGTAACCGTCATTTGAACTACTCCACATCCTTTGCTGGGGCCATGGTACCAATCGTGACCCATCTGACCTGCCAAATGACCTGTATTCTTCAGGAGTGTCAATGACAGTTTAGGAACTTGAATCCTCAAGACTATGGTCTGGCACTGGCCAGATGGTAACTCAGGTTTCTATAACCCGTGTCAGCACAAGGTCACACCGATAGCAGACATTAAAGCAGATAATTAGCAAATGTACAAACCCAAAATAACGAAATTCAATCCAACTCAAAATAATGACATTCAGTCCAACTCAAAATAATGACATTTCAGTCCAACTCAAAATAATGACATTCAGTCCAACTCAAAATAAAATAATTACATTCAGTTCAACTCAAAATAATGACATTCAGTCCAACTCAAAATAACCAATGTCCTCCAGAGATTGCTACAGTGACCAAAGACTGGTGGGGAAACCTCAGCACGCAAGGACATACTCCATGGACAATAATTAAGATGTAGTTGTCTGCTTCATGTCTTCTCAGATTGCCAGACTTGGCTGAGACAGGGAGCAGTAATTATTATTAAAATACACACAGGATGAAGACTACACCCAAAGGTCTTGAACATGGTGTGGTCAGACTTGATAAATTCTATGATCCCTTCAGAAAGCATTCACTCAGATTTTCCATTAACCTTTAATTTTACATTAATCTCAACTAAGTTAACTCACGAGCCTTTGAGTGAGAGAGATTTATTGTATTACATCTATGTCACAGTGGAAATCTTCCACCCATATGTGATGACAAGACTGGAATTATTCAAAATAAATTCTCAAAACAAGGATGATTTTGTCTCTTGATATTTCTTGGTTTGTTGAAAAAAACACCTGTATCTATTTGTTCCTAATTGAGGTCTAGAGCTGTTTTCTAGATTCTTTCGTTTACACCGTGGCTTGTTAGTTTAGGGCAGGAGGAAACCTGCAACATCCAGAGGTGCAAACTATTACAGGAATGTGATAACTGATAGCTTGTCAATTCCAAATTATACATAGACTAGCAAATTGTTTTGTATTTCAGTGCGAAATCTAATCCATGATCTACAAAACTTAGTCCTCAACTGAACCTGAAAACATAAACAAACTACTGAAATGTTCGGCCAAGGAAAAGAGGATCTATGTAGAAAATTGCCACTGCTACCTACGCCTGTTAGTTGCATTAGTTCGGGTAGACTTAGTTTTAGATGTTCTGACATCTTACTCTTGCTCTGGCAGAAGCTGACAGTGCCGTGTGATGTAACCAAATTTGCATCACTAACATCTTACTGGTTCACATGACACAAACTAATTAGTTCTTGCAATAAACAATGTCTTAACATGTTTACTTGTCATGAAGCCTATTAGTAATTTCCTATTAGTTGTAAAAAGAGATAATTTCATCGTATTTCCTAAATTAGTGTAAATGTGAGAAAAGCTAATTTTTTACATATAACATGATTATGATAAACCATGTTATGTACAAGCAAGGTTGAAAGTTCCTTAACCCTCTCAAATCTGAAGACAACCAAAGATGTCCTAAGAGGAAGTGCTGTGTCTAATCCAGCAGGGAAAGGGTTAACTAATATAAGAAGCAAGACAGACTATCAGTTCCAAATCAGCAAATGTAACAAGATTTGTCCACTGTAACTGGATGTAATTCAAATCTGTTTGCAAGGACGGCCAAAACTACTAATACAGTTATCTAATTCTTCTCTGTCAGAACTGTGGTTACTCATTATTTCTTACTCAATTCTATTAGCGGAGCAGTAATAAATACTCGCTTGACAGTAAACCAACTCCACTACGCTCACCATAGGCGCTATCTGCTAAAACTGGCTTACAACTAATTTCTGCTATTTGACTCGCCACAGTGATAATTTGAGACATGAGGTGATTCCGAGTTAAGGAGGCTATTTATAGCAGCTGCTTCTATTTCCTAGTGGTGAGTGATTCTGTCAGGCAGCTGTCTGTAGAACTGTAGCAGAAACAGGTCAACTCACGCTGCCTGCTTTATAGGTTAAAAGGTGGTAGTCAGGTGTCCAGAACATAGCACTACACGGAAATAAATACAAAATAGGTCTTTGGGCAAGCAGTATTTCGTATCTAGTTGTCAGGAACATAGCATTTACATACAATTAAATGCAAAATAGGTTTATAGGCAAGCACTAGTTCTTAGCTACGTGCCTGAAACATAGTATTATGCATAAATATGGATAAAATAGGTTTATAGGCAAGCACTAGTTCTTAGCTACGTGCCTGAAATGTAGTATTATGCATAAATATGGATAAAATAGGTTTCTAGGCAAGCACTATGTTGTTTTCATTTTAGATATCATTTCTTATTTTAAAAAATGGAACATAACTGAGAATATGATGTTGTAGGAATATTTATATACACCTATTAGTATTATGTATGCTAAATTGGTAACATAACAGTGGTGCTTAACAGCATTACAGGAATTGCTCACTGATATTGGAATCCACAGCAATAACATAAAACATTCTGTTCACAAATATATTGATAAGCCAACTTTGGAAGGAAAACTACCATTAAAATACATAAATATTTCAACAATTCTTAAATGATAAATAGATTTTATACTTGTGGTATTATCGTGTATGGGTGAAAAATTCCCGCTGTGACATAAAACAATAATCGACTCGCTCACTTGTAGTAAGTTACGTACTGAAATGGCGATAGACAATTGTGATTTCAGTCGGAAAACAAGCCTGTGTTCTAGATGCTGTCCATGGCAAACAAATCGACCCCTGGACAAATAATTCTGTGGATTTCCACAGATCTGCAGAAAATTGTCAAGCCTGTATTTAGGAAATCTACCACTGCTGTAGGTTACAACCTCTGGGATTTGTGAAACACTGACTTTTCGTTGGAACATCCAGTCCAGTAATTCTTTCCCACTAAGATTTGGCAAATCTAACAGCAAACACCACATAATACTTGACTGGATGGTTAGTTATTTACTGAGTTATTACAAAATGTGCTTTGCACTGAGTTATTACAAAATGTGTTTGTGCAAAGCATTCAGCTTGTTTACCTGTGAGGAATGTTTACACTTTGAAGTGACTTACGACACTCGGCAAACTTACCGTGAACTTGTCACATGCCGTGTAGTCCTCATCCAGGAAAACCCGAGCTCTGTCGTAATGTGCCAGTGCCTCCGACGCCAAGATACTTCTGAAATAAATAAATATATACATACATAAAATAATAATAATAATAATAATAATAATAGTACGCATTTTATACAATAGAAAGCCACTGAGTCACTGAGACTATTTACCCTCTAAAAGCTATAAACTTTTATTTTATTTTGATTGAGGTTTAGAGTTGCTTTCAAGATTCTTTCACTAATATCTGATACTTTAGGGCAGGAGGAAATCTGTAACATTCGTAGCGCTGAATGTTGCAGTAAACCTGTGAAAACCGGCTGGTACTGACAGACTACAGATGATATCTGCATTGCCACTCTACAGACAGTGAGTGCATCCTATCAATATCTCGTCAGAAATGTAACTTACCGGTATTCATATTATACACAGAAACTATTTACTATTTACACATACTCATGTGATAACAGCATTATTTGGGTGAGAACAATGCCTGACAGTCTAGCGTGAAATAATCTGACCTGATTTCGAGTCAAATTTAATGGAACATTCAAGAGATTTGTTCCTACAATAGTTCATGAATATCACAATTCACCTGACCCTGTCACAACAGTTTACATTGCTAGTTTCTGCTTATATTTCATCATTGGCCACTTCTAGGATTGGTGAATAAAAAAAACAATGTTGTGGTGATGGCTGCAATTTGTTGTTTTAACGACATTTTAAACTAATTTTGTTAGAAAATGGTATTGTCATGAATTATTACAATGTTAATTCAATTGGTGTAAAAATGTCATTGGCAGAGACATTCCGTATTGTAATCAGAGTATGGTTTAGCCATGAAATACTATAGTTCAATGTACTGAGTGCAAACAGGTCATTGTGTATAATGGTTCAAGGCGAAGGAAAGGGGGGTGGGGGTAGGGGTAGTCACATTACATTACAGCACACACAAAAAACAGTGTTTATAGTTTTCCGCAAACTGAAGTGCAGCATAACCTTCCGCTTACAGTGTTGCATCAAGATAACATCAAACATATCAAATTTATAACTGTAATACTCAGAAGATCAGTTACGCGGAAAAATATATCAATTTTCAATAAAACTCTTCAATGAATATAACATTACTTTCTGCTTATCTGAGCTAACAGTGATTAATTTCATAGTTCGATGAATATAATATTTGATAAAATGTGTGTGTGAAAACTACCAGATTGTTGATGAATGAATGATTTGTTGCTTAACATCTCCGCGGGAATCTTTCCGCCGTACCAGGCAAACAACATCATGATGGTCACGTTGACATCATGCGAGAATGGATTGGATTTTAACTGTGCTGAGGGTATTTCATGTCATAGTGATCTGTCTGGGTCTTGTTTTAAGAAGCTTCTTGAACAATACAATCATACTGACCAAGTAAATAGCTATATTCTTTTCTGATTAACAATAATCTAACAATAATTCCATAAGTTTCTCTTTAACCCTCTCCATGCTGAAGGCAACTGGAGATGCAGGGTTGTACCTGTGCCTAATCCAGAGAGGGTTAAATTGAACTGGATGTAAATTGGCCCATAAAAGGGTGCAATCTAAATATGGCATTTATTATTATATAAAACCATACAAAATTATAATTCATATAATACAAATACCAGAATAAACGCAGGAACCATCTCAATACCACGAATATTGAACAACAAAACCTGATGGCTGTTTCAGATTTATATTAAATCTCAGAGATCTTGCGACGGTTGACTACGTACCTACTTTTCTAAAGAATTGGTTCCAGGCAAGTGCACTGTAAAGAAGGATATAATTATTTCCACAGTCTGTTCTTCAAGGAACCTTGGCTGTTGTTACAAGCGCTCTTAGCATTGAATGAAACAAACTGAGGTAAATAAAGCCCTGAAGAAGGTACCCCAAGCATGACCAGAAATCCAGATGAATCCTGACTGCCCAGAAAGCTGTCTTGATGGCTCAGTGACTTCACTTGATACGAAGACTTGTATTCAGACCATGTCCACCTTTGAAAGACCCACTTACATGGGCGTGGGATCATCTGTATTGTCAACCCCTCATTATACCTCGCTCTTGCCCTTGAAAGTTGTATTGTACATTGCTTGGAACTCTCTCGGCTATGGAGTAAAGTTGCCACTAACATTATTATTATTATAGGAGTTTGTTAAGGTGGGGTTTGTCCTTTCTGAAGTGAAGGTTAGGTGTGCATCAGAAACGACAAGGTAGTGGTCTTCATAATATTCAGAAAATACGCCTTCAGATTTGGACAAAGTCTATGCTATTGTCAATGGACTTCAGAACTAAAACAGTCAATTGGCACCATTGGGCAAGGTCATATCTTTTCAGAATGGGCAATGTGTAATGGGCAAGTTCAATGCACATTCTCTATGAGCCCCTTGACACAGACAAGTTCAATGGACCCTTCAGAATGGGTCCCTTGATATGGACAAGTTTAATGGACCCTTCAGAATGGGTCTCTTGATATGGACAAGTTTAATGGACCCTTCAGAATGGGTCCCTTGATATGGACAAGTTTAATGGACCCTTCAGAATGGGTCCCTTGATATGGACAAGTTCATTGGACCCTTCAGAATGGGTCCCTTGATATGGACAAGTTCAATGGACCCTTCAGAATGGGTCCCTTGACAACAAGCAAGTTCAGTGTACCCTTCATAATTGATCTCTTGATATGGACAAGTGTAATGAACCTTTCAGAATGGATCCCTTAATATCTGGACAAGCTCAAGATGCCACCCTATGGAAGATACCTAGCCTAATGTCCTGATGCACTGCCAATGTCCCGGATACCAGTGATGTTCTATATTCCCCAGAAAGTTTATAAAAATTAGCACATACTGATCCAATGACCAAGTGGGCTATTCTCAAAATGTTTTTACAGACTTCTTTGCCTAAGAAAATGTCTTAATGTTGGTTTTTTTTAGTATGGCTACGAACTGTTCTTAGCTAAAATAATCGTAAGAGCGTTTTGAGAATAGACCAGTAATAAAGTAGCGCTTTGACCATGCCTTTGAGCACAAATTTGGCGCAATATAAATGCACACATTATTAGTAGTATTATTGTGATTATTGCTGATACAGTAGGTGGTATAAAAACTGGGTCGAGACACTGAAGGTTGGGTCAGTGCAGTAGAAGTATTGTACATACAGTGCTCCCTCGATATAATGCTGAAGTTGGGGTCCATGACATGCCACCCACGTTATAATACCCGTGTTATACCAACGAATATAATTTGAGAGAAAAAGAAATAATTTAAGTGAGAAAAAAAGAAAATATTTATTTTTATTTTATTTTATTTTTTAAATGGGGACCACGTTGGATCCTGCGTTGTATCCGAATCCGCGGTGCATCGAAGGATGTTATATCGAGGGAGCACTGTAATTTCAATAACCAGTACAGCTGAGATCTGAACATGTCATGTCAAACAACTAACACCGTCATACCCAGCATTGATATAGGGAATTCTTCACCGCACATTATAAGTTCATTGAGTAGGCTCAATATGGACTCCCTACAAAAAGGCTAACCAGTGTTTATTGACTAATACCATATAGACAGAAATAGACAGAAATGTACACAGGAATTTCATGTGTTCATTTTGTATAGTTAGGCACGAAGTTGTCTTATATTTGATTTGAGTACATAATAATTCTGGTTAGACTGGATTTTATACACAATACATATTGTATTCATTATATCTCGAAAGAAAATTAAAATAAATCCTCAAAACAAAATTTAAATGAGTAGAAAGTACTTTAGAATGTTTGGAATTCTGATCACATATTTGTCAAATGATCCATCATTGACAGTTCTGACGTAAAATATGTCAGGTTCTCACAACATTCCACAGAGTACATTTCAATGCCAGATATTTCCGCCAAGATCTTCTTGCGTAATGTTTACACATGAATTCAATAATGCCGATAGAAGGCTATTGCTAGCTCAAATATCAGTACGAATAATTATAAGATGTCTGATAAACAACAAACTTTGGATATAGTCCATGCTGATATTACGTTGACCCATTTAATTATTATTACGTCAATTTCTAAACTGCTATTGACATTGAAACTTTTGCATGACTATTGAAATAAAGATGTTGCATGTATCGTAATTGATTACAGTTCAAACGTCTATCATGTGTTGTATGAATTTCCGTGATCAAAGCCAGAAACACAACGGCGACAAGATCAACTGATATACCACACACGCAGTGCTTAATTCACATTTCATGTTATGTTTGTTAAGTTAATTGATTAACAGCCAAGACTGTTTTTAATCAAAGCAAGCAGAACACTTTATGGATAAATACTTAATGTCTTCCCAGATTGTAATATTTAGTGTTAAAACTTTTACAATGAACAGTGTATATTTTTCTCTTGGAACAATATTTTCTCATATTATCGAAATAGCAATCTGCAATCAAATATTAAATATGTTTTACTTAATATTAGTCTTAGATAGAAGTTAGATATGGTCCCCCATTCCACAGAATGAGAGCTCTAACTCCATGTTAACTATTAGAAGTTACGATTCTTGTAACGTTACGGTTGCTCTGCACTTGTAGGTTTTTGTGCAACACAAAGTTATTGTGGGTTATCCTCCCACTATGAGCAGCCCAGTCTAAACTGTGTTATGTCCCACACAATTGACAGTGAGTGAGTGAGTGAATATAGAGTTTAACAACGTCGCTGCGGAATCTTTCACCCATTTGCGGCGATCCCTCCAGATAGAATGTTATGTCTACTACCGGTACTACTGCTGGAGTTATGTACTTATATCAAGCCTGGGTTATGTCAGAGGAGGGGAGAGGAGCTAGAAAGGGGGTGGGGGTGGGGGATATGAATTGGACCATTGCCAGTGAGAAATCTGATCAAGTACTGAAGCATAATACCACATTAAAGGTTCTATTAGACAGTTCTGCATGCTTTCTGTAGTGTCGACTAATGTCAGTTTGATTGTATTTTCTACTTACGGTATTTAAAACAAAAAATGTTATTGGGATTTATAGCCACTTTCAAGATTATTTCACTTACTGTTACTGTAATCTAACATCTTGGAACTTCATCATAGAACACTTTTGTATATATTTTTTAAATATTTGTTTTAAAACCTGTTTTACTAATTGAGCACTTCTGATGAATGAATGTTTTACAGTGCAGCGGGATTATCTCCCCTGTAGGTGATGACTATTTGCAATGAGATTACTGATTAAAAAACAACCCATTCATTTGCTCCTCATTCAAAGCAGCATTCAACCAGTTTCATAAAATAATTTGTAGGTATTTAAATGTACACGATGTTAACCTTCAGAGCGCCACATTAATTTGATGTCGTGATGTCGGAGCCATTGTCAACTGCAGTCTATGTAGCATTCAACCAGTTTCATCAAAGAATGTGTAGGTATTCGAACGTACATGATGTTCAGATGTTTGTGTGAATAGAGTGAAGTTATTCGCCTGGGTTTGTCTGCACCAGCAGCAGTGGCATAGTTTTATAATGTGCCAGCAATGACACACCAGGTATTCAAATGTGCATGATGTTCAGGGGGCCTATTCTCGAAACGTTCTTACGATCTTCTTAACCTAAGAACGTTCTTAACTTTATCTTAAGGATACCTATAGCATGAGCTAGTCACGTTCTTAAGCTAAGAAGATCTTAAGAAGTCTCGAGAATAGGGGTCCTGATGTTTGTGTGAATAGAGTGAAGTTATTAGTCTGGGTTCGTCTGCACCAGCAGCGGTGGCATAGTTTTATATTATAATGGGCCAGCATTGGTGACGCACCTAAATAGAAACTACATAACCTTACTGACATATTTAATACAACATTTGTATAACAAATATGATAACAAGTACTCATCATTGTTGAATTAATAACATACCTGTGCACGCCCTTGACAGTCACGAGTTTCAAATATTCAATAAATATGAGTTTGTATCTAACAGCACTCTAGTTATTATGACAGGCTTCTGTGATACTGGTATGATAAACATTACTTGGGTGGCATGTATTTGCTATGCTGGCCGCACACTAGCGATTTCCGTTGACAACATGTCGCCGATTTTTGTAGGCCGACGGAAAATCGCAAGCATGCGCTGGCCGGCGACTGCGATTTTTAGTCTCGCCAACCGATGGCACAATATCTAGCATGTTCTGATATTTGGAGCACCGCACACTAGACGACCGAAACCCCACGAAAATCGCTAGTGTGCGGCCGCTATTATGTGACGTCTTGATAAGAATCCTTTTCAAAAGATGAATCAATTTGTTTGTCAGTGTGGTAACTTCACCTGTTTGTGTAGTGAATCTTTTTTAGGAATGTTGGATACTATTTCACGAGACAAGGAAGTTATGGTATTGATTTCACAAGAATGTTTTTCATTAAATTAATGCTGTACGTCATCACAGCGGGAATATTTTCCAAGAGACAAGGAACTCACAAATTCGAGAGCCGAGAGGGTTATTGTTCTTGTGCAATCTAGTCAAATTAACTTAAAACATTTACTTGTAGAAAACAACAGAATATTACACAATTTTGAAAAATGGATGTAAAAATTATGACCTTAGTCATAACCTTAAAGGCATACAATCACGGTGTGTTGACATATTTCATGGCTACACATATTTTTACCTGAACGAATGTTCATTTGATTTATCTCCACAAGTATATTGGGCAACAAGTTACATTTTCTATCTGCCTCACTGGTTTTCAATAATCCCCCTTTTTTGTATTGCCATCCACAAAATAGATGCAGCCTTCATCATGTTTACATCAATAACCTTCCCGAATTTCCTCGTGTTTATCTGATGTAAGAAGCCTGTATACATCCCATCCTACAAAAGACCAGTGTATGTTTCTGTTCCGTCTCATCTCTCTGTGCCTCCCAGCTATAATGTTCATCAATTACCCAGAAAGTCTTAACACAAAGCATAACCTACTCTTAGCAAATTTGTCAAAGTTGTAAATATTGTAAAGAAACAGACACATCTGCGCGCATCCATTTGCCTCCAACCAACTCCCAGATACCCTTCCAATTAATCCATTATCGCAGAGACGTTAACGAAAGGTGAGCATGGCTGTAGAAACGAGGGCGCCCTGCCAGGAACCAGACCAACTTCGGAATCTCCTGTAGAGAATCCTTACTTTGAGAGTGCTTGCTATTTTTTCTCCCAGAGAAATAAACACAATTTGGCACTCAGACAATTATGGACATAGGACACGATGGACATGGGAGGTTATGGACATGGGAGGCTATGGACATTGGAGGTTATGGACATTGGAGGTTATAGACATTGGAGGTTATGGACATGGGAGGTTATGGACATGGGAGGCTATGGACATGGGAGGTTATGGACATGGGAGGCTATGGACATGGGAGGCTATGGACATGTGAGGCTATGGACATGGGAGGTTATGGACATGGGAGGCTATGGACATGGGAGGCTATGGACATGGGAGACTATGGACATGGGAGGCTATGGACATGGGAGGTTACGGACATGAAACATTATGGACAGTGTAGGTTATTGGACACAATAGACAGGGGCAGTTATTGACATGGGACTATGAACATAGGACGTTATGGATAGTTGAGGGTATGGACATGGGAAGTTATGGACAGTAGAGCAGTTTAGCAGTCAGATAATTATTATTATTATAATTGTAATTATTATTATAATTGTAATTATTATTGTTATGATGATTATTATTATAACCCTTCTGGCTGAGATAAGCAGGAGTACTATTACATCACGCACGGCTTCATTAGTAGACATGTAGCATGGATGTTATGCCTTACTGTTGATGACGATGGGTGGGATTCTACAAGCACTCCTGTGTCAGTGGGGGTTACACATGGCATACATCACAGTTAGCATGGCTATCAGAGAACAGATCACATCTGGAAAGAGTCGGCATAGAAAGTACAACAGGCAGAAAAACATGCAACACGTAAGGTATAAATAATGCTGAATGTTATACCACTGACTGACTGGTATGGGCCACAATTAAAAATATGCTCATTTACCCTCAGCCGATTATGTATTTCACAGATGGGGAGGTAAGTCAGGGTATTTTTAATCAGTTGGTCGGGTGAGGCAGGGATCGAAATTAACACTAGTCCTCTAGCCCGGGCCATTTCTCACAATGCTAAAGGTATTTCAAGGACTAGTAGAAATTCATATCATTTGTTATTTGTATCAATATTCGGGCTAGTAAGTTTTAAAGTTAGTTTCTATCGCTGGTGAGGGGAAAAAACCATGTTTTTTAATTTTGGCCCTATTGGACAAAGAATGGTGTGGTCAACTATGCCCACATTGTATTTCAGGATCAATGTACCATGTACCAGTGAGTGAATATGGAGTTTAACGTCGCTGCGGGAATCTTTCACCCATTTGCGACGAGTACCATGTACCAGTGTACCACTGCACTGTTATCCTTTATGATGTATCTATATCATTTGCTGTACTTGTTGGCATATTGCTGTTAGAAGTCTATGAGCAATCTGAGAATGGAACCAAATATATGTTTACAGCAATCAGGGCCCCGTTGCTCAGAACAGTTGTAGCAACAATTGATTGCAAGTCATATCATTACAATAGTTTTAGCTAACAATATTCTCAATTTTTTATTTTTGTTTGATGTGTTTTTCTTTTAATTGGTGTTTAAAGTCGTTTTCTAGAATCTTTTCACTTGTCAGTTTAGGGCAGGCGGAAACCCACAACATCCATAGTGCTGAATGTTGCAGTAAACTTGTGACCACCTGCTGGTACTGACAAGACCAAGGATGATAACAGCATTGCCACTCTACAGTCAGTGCATCCTATCAATATCGCGTCAGA
>JAVCKZ010074154.1:0-13431 GCA_034780755.1 Lepetodrilus elevatus
ACAAATTAAATTCTTTAATTATATTCGTTGATATAATGCGGGTGGCATGTCATGGACCCCAACTTCAACGTTATATCGAGGGAGCACTGTAACAATATAACATTTGTGAAATTATTATTATTATTTTTTAAACAATATTTTTAAGTAATTATTATTATTATTTTTTTTTTTAATTGTTAAGATCTTTCCAGATAAATGATATGTGTAATGCAAATATGCTCACTTTATAATTAACTCTTTCTTGAAAGCTTGTAAGAACTATAAAGTAGGTAGGTACCTCGTCACTTATTTCACATGCATGAGCTTTCTGAATGCCACAAAAAGTGATTTGCTTACCGGTAATGTACAAATAGCATGGGGTTTTATTCTGAAAGAAAAAGTATAAATGTACCTATGCCTGTTTTTGTTGTGTGTATGCATAGTTGAACTAATCATTTCACTAAGTTTAGTATGCCATGATATATAAGTGAAATAATCTTGAAAGTGGTACCAAACACCATTCCTATTTTGTTGTATGTTTGAAATGTAACCAATTTGAATAAGCCATGGTATATAAGTGAAAGAATCTTGAAAGTGGTCCCAAACCCAAATTTAAAAAACAACCCTAAGTGTTCCAGTTTTTGTTGTATGTTTGAACTAAGATCTAACCAAGTTTAATAACGTGTCATATCATTAATTTAACCCTTTCCCTGCTGGCTCAGGCACATCCCTTTAGGACACCTCCAGTTGCCTTCAGCACGAATCATAAAAGCTGCACTAAAGTCCCAATTGAGACCTTGCATGTGACGTCACTCAATGCGTCACATAGCATCGCGGGTGGCAAGACAATGGGATTTTCCGTCGTTGATCGCGTCATCAGATTGTTTTCTGCCACCCAAACCGTTTTCTTCCACTGAAACGATTGTTCCGTGCAAGGCCTCAATTCCCAATAATAACAAATTTTGCATGAGAGCTTTTGTAGATCGCAAACTAATAAATTGATTTTTATCGTAAAGCTGCAAGCTTATTACAAGTACATATTTCTTCCGAGGCTTTGATATTAGAGCTTTGTTTCGTTTTTAATTGCCGGCTTCGTGGCGTAATGGTTGCGGGTTCGATCCCCGGTCGCGTCATACCAAAAGACGTTAAAAGGTGGTACTTGTTGGTTCCCTGCTTGGCGCTCAGCATTAAAGGGGTAAAGGAAGGACTGGCCAGCTCGGAGTCAGTATACTGTGTCTGAGTGGGGTATCATTGTTCTATCTGCGACAGGATATTCTAAGTGAACTAGCACTATAAAAACTGGTGGAAATCTAGACTAGTCAAGCAGTACATATGCATGCAAGTCATGATATTAGTGAAAGATTCTAGAAAGTGACTTTAAACCCCAAATCAACATCAACAAGTTTTTAATTAATTTGTATGATCATCGACTATTTGTCGTCACATATGGTTACAGATTTGCTCTGGGATGTCTCGTCGCAAATGGGTGAAAGATTCCCGCGGCGACGTTAAACTCCATATTCACACACTCACTCTGGTATATTAATCATATCATTGATATAAGAGATGTATGAAAGAGTGTTGTCCTCAGACTTGGTATCATGTATGGGCTGAAGAATAGATACTGCATTGCATATATTGAATTGTAAACATTACGAAAAGACGAGAAAATGAATTGTAATTTTCATTCTTAATTATTCAAAAGAAATTTTCATTTAATATGTATAATAATGTATTGTCTATTGTCTAATATACGGTATATATTTATTTTAACAATAAGTTCTGATCATTATTTAATTTATTTAATTATTTAATTTCAATTTATTTAATTATTTAATTTTATGAAAATTGCAAGGCTTTTATTTTGAGTGATTTTATGTTGCTTCAATGAACTGTAGAAGCTGTTATGCACAAGATGTAAAAATATACGTAGATGTACTTTGAAACAAGTCAGGAAGCTTTTATGCAAAAATTGTAATAGCAGTAATATTAGTACTTTTTTTAACCATGAAACTTGTCTTTTCTATCTCGGGCCCAAGATTATACAACCTTTTTGAATACAATTTCATGGTTGCGGTTTGTTCACAAACCCACATATAACATTTGAGCATGAAATCATACTCAAAATGTTTCGTAATCTCGGGGCCTGAGCTAGAAAAGAAAAGTTTCATGTATCATATCATGATCGAATCAGAATATTAGTGAAAGAGTCTAGAAAGCGACTCTAAATCCCAATGTTAAAAATAAAAGAAGAAAAAAAGTAAGATTATAACCGGGGTCCTTTCACTCCAAAGTTCAACATTCTACCATACTTACAATACACACTATTGCAATTTGTGTATAAAGGTCTCTAAGAGAATATTACCTGTGTACGACTCTCTTCTGTACCAGGTTACCAGACGATGACCCTCATGCAGAACATCCCCACCCCAGTGCCGCTGCCCATGGTGTACTACACTCTGAAGGCTCGGCCGGACGATTGGCAGGTCGACCTGTGTGACCGACCCCTGCACTGGAGTCATGTGATCAAGGCAGGGGAGGTAAGCGACGGCCTCCGCGAGTGTCGCAGCAGAGACGGCAGGGAAGAAATTTACAGGTAGGTGAGACCGTGAGACCGTAAACGCGAAAAATTTGTTTCGCCTGTTCGATGGTGAAATATTCCCGCTGCAACGTAAAACAATAACTCGGTCACTCCTCAAAGATTACTGCAGTGACGTTAAACTCCAATTATTTTTTTTAACTGAAATTAAAATATAATTTAATTGCTTTCAGTTAAAATATAATTTAATTGCTTTGTGGAATGGGATCTTGACACCAGTTCAGAAATGACTCATTTGTTCCCTTCATATATTCTGAGGTAAAATTGTATATAATAAAGTCAATATTGCTTTTGCAGTCAAATATGATGTCTTTTCTAGACATCGCTACGTTTTGAACAAATCGTTTACCTATGGTTGATATTAAATTTTGTTCTGTCATCTGTTCTATTTTGTTTTTATTTACATTTAATTTAATTTTATATTCATAGCTATTATCCAGGGTATCGTTTCTCGAATCTCTTATATCCACTATAAGACCATAATGCTCTCATAAGTGCACAATCCTCATGTATTAGAGATAGCTACGAGAGTCCTTATGGTCTCGTAGTAGACAAGAGAGCTTCGAGAAACGATACCCAGCTCCATATCTAACGCGAGCTATGTTCTGACCGCAGGTTCTGCGTGTCTGTTCGGCGGGAGCAGTACCCCGAGGACGGGTACTCTAACACGTACAAGATGACCCTGCCTGGACACACCATCACCCTGGTGCCGCCTGTCACCATCACCAACCTCCTGCCGCTAGAGATGCACTACTACCTCAAGAAGACGGACATCTCCGGGAATCTCAAGCCTGGCAACTCCGCAGCCCTTCACGCCGTAAGTCCAGCACTAAGTCCAGCACATCCTCGGAACACAGGCTATTATGTGATGGTTAACACACGGCCCTTGGGCATTACAGGCATGTAATGCACGACGTTGAAGGAATTAGCCCGATTGGTTAACTGTCATATATTAGTAATTTTTCAAATATTGTTTTGTCTTACTTTGTTTTATCTATTGAATCCTTCATTTATTTATTTACCATTTTCATTTACAACCATATTTTTTATTTTAATTTGGTTGTCTCTGATTATCTGAACACTGATCATTTTATATTTTCCTATTTTCTTAATAATTCAAACACCTATAAATGTAATTATTTTCTGCTGTTCGAATTACAGTATTGGTTAAATATTCCCGCTGTAACATAAAACAATAATTCATTCACTCACCTATGCTCAAAAGCATGTTCATTGCACTACATTATTACCCATCACTGTGCAGGCTGACCTTCGATCTGACCTCTTGCTGGGAGTTCACCTGGAGAACTTGCCGCAATGCAAGGAGTTGACCATCCCGCCCAGCACCACCAAGTACAAAGTGAAGTTGAGAGTGTACGACGAGAAGGACCGACTCCTGGAACTCTTATTGCAGATCAAGAGTTCCCGCGGAGGCTCTCTCAAGGTGAGCCATACAAACCTGTCTATCCACTTTGGGCATAATTTTGTATGCTTCACAGCAGCCCAGATAAGGCGCGTATCCGCATAATGTACACAGTAAAAATTGAGAAATACGCATAGATATTAAACCTGGCAGTGATGAAAACGCGTACATAATGATAAAATATGTCAGCCGTTTAGAGTCGCACGTATTACTTATTTATTTGTATATTTTAAATAGACCTTATTTTACAGAGAATAAAAATAGTAGAGGTTTAATTGGAGATGACAATATTGATAATGTATTTCTTCCTTTTTCCTTTCTTTTAGACTGTTCCATTGACTATCGGACATTCGATTTTGGCCACATCCGACCAAAATTTCATTATTTTCATTCATATTTCTTTTACACAGACTTGTACTACCGGTAACTTCTATTCAATGTTGTGTCTGTCCCCAGTTGTGTCTGCAGGCGCCCTACTGGCTAGTGAACAAGTCCGGTCTGCCGCTGTTGTTCCGACAAGACGGAACGCGGGTAGAGGCGGCCGGACAACTGAAGGAACACGAACAGGCTCGTAGCGTCACACCACTGCTCTTCAGCTTCTCGGACAAAGAGTGCCCCAATCTGTGAGTGCAGCCATTGCTGATGAGTTGGGTGGGTGGGTGGTAGCACAGTTTGCTGATGGGACGGGTGGGTGGGTGGTAGCACAGTGATAGATCGTGATGGTGATAGTGAGCTGAAGATTCTGAGTTTGAAACAGACATGAAACTTTTTTTTATGGATTTATGGGAATTTATTTTCATTTGGATAATTTCTATGAACGATATGAAATCATTGATTTGGGGGTTGGAGGGGGTGTGGTGTGGGGGGATGTGATGGAGGTCTGGTTAATACTTTTTTTTCTTTTTTTTTTTACTCGATACTTTCTCCCGTCACCTTCTAAAAATGTTCAATGTTTTTAATCACAAAAATATTTTTTAGACCCTGAAGTGAAAACATTTCGGAGAGGATTTAATTGTGACACAGTAGTAGATTGTCGAACCAATTATATCTAGAGTTTAAACCCACCCCGCTCAAATATTGCTTATTTGTTAACATGTACATTTTTATCATAAGAATAATTATAATTTGTGTTATTGTACAAATTCTGCAAAATTTTTCTTAACTTCAAAGTTTTTTTGTGTTGTCAACTACGCTGTTTCAAGGAATAGGAACAGATATGTGATTGTGTTATAGGACGGGGAACTGGTTTACATCATTTAACATACATTTTCATTACAGCTGCACAATGAGGGTTGGAAGATCTGTACATGGAGAAAATGCTCTCCCACAGTGGTAAGAATAAAATACTCAAATCTTCCTGAAACATTGTAGTACAGAAAAGTAGTAAATAAATATATTTTAACAGCATTCATGTAAAATTAAGTAAAATTGAAATAAGCTGTACAGCTTGTTTACCAATCTTCATTCTTTGCTGAATAAAAATATGTTTAAATCAAATATTATTCAATTATTTTGTTTTCAGGTGCAAGCGGTTTTCCTTGGAGCGCGGCGTCGGCATGCGTCAGCTGCACGTGGTCTCGCGACAAAACAACAGACCCGATTGGTTAGTAGATCTGCAAAGTCGAGCCAGACAACACTTCTATTTAGCCATGCCTAATGCCGTCCAGTAAGTCAGCTCATGTTCATTCCGTCCTGCTCCCTATTGCACTTTCGCTACCTCACTTCTGGGATCGCAGAGTTATCTCCCTTCATTTGGATGCTGGTTTCTTGCCTCTAGGATGACTGGGTGATGTATTGGATCCACGAAGTGTTGGACCTTCGTAGCTGGAGGTTGACAATGACGTTATCTTTTGGTTGTTGAGTGTTGAATTTTTTTGAATAATTCAGATATTTCCTAAAGAAAATGTGGTATACTTCAGATATTTCCTAAAATATAACGTGGACCTTTTTGTTTTCATGAACACTTGTTAACCCTCTCCATGCTGGAGGCAAGCAGAGATGCCCTAAAGAACTGTGCCTGTGGTTAATCCAGCAGGGAGAGGGTTAATTTAGTTGATACATTTCTTGTTATTCTTCAATCACCTAGAGATATTTTGTTTTTGTTCAAGATATTGTCCCCACAAAAAGTAATTTTCACAAAAATATTTGTTGTACAATAATTAAATGTTTTAACTGTGAAGATGACAATAAGAGTGATTATTTTAATGTATTATGGATTCTCTGATTATTATACAGCTAGAAACGTGTACATGTTAATTTGAACATTTTATCATATATGAATTATATGTATGAAAGAGTGTGATTTTGTTCATACACTATACCTTCATAACCTTTTCATACCTTTGACTGTTGAAATAATTTGCAGCATATCTTATCTGCATGTCAGCATGACCTGCTGAAGTACAATTCATTTTGCGATTTTATTTTGTCGATAGGTTATGTATTTGGTAAGGATACACTAAATGTAAAACCCATAAAATGATGAACTGATTAAGAATTTATATTATATCTTAAATTATATTGAAATTAAGATTATGTAAAATTATGGATATCTGTGATAAAATTTGAAAAGAAAAACAATATTGACATACATGTACAAACCGTAGATATTCTTCATAATTTGGCTTGCATCTCTAGATGTCTTTCCATTATCATTATCATTAATTTAATTAATTCCTAAAACAATCCTTGCACCAAATTTCTATAATATTTTATGCACATTATGGTTTTTAGTTCCTTACAATTTTATTTTTATCCCTAACCTACAGAAATTTTAATTAAAATGTTAAGTTTTCAACATTTATTTATTCATGCATGCATTTACGGTATGGCAACGATTTGTAAGAGAGAAATATCAGACCCTGAAATTGAGTCAGTTTGCTGTCCTATTTTGACGCACAAAGGCTCAAATTTTGTGGATTTTGTTTTCTCGGTTGTATTCATATAAGTAAAGCCATGCTGATATCTCTCCTATTTGTCTGTTTCCTCTAACTGCGGACAGTGATCCCGTTTGTATATCTCTCTCTGTGACTGATACAATAAGGTACATGTATTTCATTCACGCATCTTCATTCATGCATAGAGGGTTGGGGTCCTAGCACAGTGGTAGATCATAGAGCTTGTTGGAGATTCATGTCAGAGTTTGAACCTGTCTGCGAAAGTTAAGCAATCATGAACCTGTCTGCGAAAGTTACGCAATCATAATAGGAATGTGTTGCGTCAATGTTTGCGAAAGTTACCTTTCTGATGCAATCATGATAGGATGCACTGTCTATGCCATGGCTATGCAGTTATCATCCTTGGTCTGTCAGTACCAGCCGGTGATCGTAGGTTTACTGCAACATTCAGTGCTACAGATGTTGCAGGTTTACTCGTGCCGTAAAAAGTGACAAGCCATGAAAGAAACTTGAAAGCTGCTCTAAATAAGTAATAAATAAATACAATTTTACTTTAAAAGTGCAGTCAAACATCCTTGGTTTGTCTACCAGCTGGTGCTTGCGTGTTTACTCTTGTTGAAAACTTGTCACGAAAGAAAAGGAATCAAGCTGTATTCTGAGTGAAGTAATCTTGAAAGCAGCTATAGCCAAATGTTAGACATAAATGAAACACCTACCAGACCCCCCCAATGTAGGTACAATTACATTGAAAGTCATATCATTTCTGCACATTTTTACTTTGGTGATAGCTGTTGAAAATGTCATACATATACATAGTAATTATTAAATGTGTGCATTTCCAGACCATACATTTTATTTATTTACAAATGAAAACATTATATATGATTCTCTGGGAAACATAATGCATTGTTTTTGGCTGTAGTATTTTATATTTACAATACAGAAGCATATGATGGTACTAATATCATTTTGTAATGTCAATCTATTAATACAAGTTAATTTTCGAAATATTATTCAAGGATAACCCTCTAACCTATTCATGACTGTGTATACCAATAATTATGCAATTTCCTTGTGATTTTATGTTTAGTGTTAAAGAATGTCATTACTATATTAATGGTTATGCCATTTCTGTTTGCATACAAGTTATTAATAATTATTAAACCAAAATTATTGCCAATATTGGATTATTTCAACAGTATAATTATTACCTGATTAGCCCATTTCCCAAAAGCGCATTTGGGCAGTTATTCTAGATAGTTGCGCTTTTTAAATGTGTATAATAATAATAATAATAATAATAATAATGGTTTGTTTCTTTCAGGGTCTACAACATCGGTATCGAGGTCAGCCCGGGTCACGGGAACTACCGAGATACAAACATTGTCACGTTTGCGCCCAGATACGTCATTGACAATCAGTCGGAGAGGACGTTGTCCATTTCTCAGAAATACTACACAGAGACCAAGGTAACTTACTTTCACTTTCACTATCAATTTTCCAAATCTTTTAGGTTTTGGTTATAGGGACTGCGGGTCATTTCCGGTCACAGGCTACCGTTGACACATATAGATTGGATTTTCTTTTATTTAATTTTTTTTAAATTATTTCTAGATTGCAATTGTTTATTGAAATCGATACTGCATGCTTTTAATATGGGATTATCACAGCAAAAAAATGTATGTGTCCGAGCCCGGAATCCTTTATATGGATGCTCAATAATAAACCAGGCCCTGAAATTACGAGACGTTTTTGACTGAGATTTCTTGCTCAATTCAAAGTCCCCACATAGAAAATGTTAGCTTGATCATGAAATCAAAAAGTTTCCTAATCTCAGGGCCGGGACACCCAATGATTCTGTTAGGACACCTAACTTTTTTTACTGTGTATAGACTTTGATAAAAAAAATATTATAATTGTTATTACGGTATTATTATTATTATTATTATTATTATTATTATTATTATTATTCCCATAAACATTATTATTATTATTTCCATTATTATTATTATTATTGCCATTATTATTATTATTACCATTATTATTATTATTATTATTTTATTTCTATTATCATCATCATTATTATTATTATTATATTGTGTTCTTGTCCAGCCGGTGACAGATGAATACTTGACCGCCATGCCCAACTGTAAGCTGCCGTTCCATTGGCCGCGACAAGACCTGGACCAGCTTCTGTGTGTGATGCTATTGGACGAGGAGACCTGTCATTGGTCCGGAGGTTTCCGTATAGACAAGGTCAACTCCTTCCACATCAACATGAGGTAAAGTCTTTGCACACCAATACATTATTTACTCTAATTTTGTTAAATAAAAAAAGAAAATGTAAAAAAAAAAAATTAGTAAATCTTTTTATAAAAGAAATTAGTAAATATTTTTATAAAAGATTTGAGAGAATAATGCATTTACTCTAATTAATAATAATATTTAATATTTATAATACGCCTATTCCATGTCGTACACATGCTCATGGCGCTACATCATACTTGGTTTACCAGTGCCAGTAGGTGCTCGTAGGTTTTCTGCAACATTCAGTGCTATAGGTGTTGCAGGTTTCCTCCTGCCCTAAATTTACAAGCTTTGACATAAGTGATAGAATCTTGAAAGCGGATCTAAACCCCAATACCAATATAAAAAAAATATCCAAAATATGCGTCAATTCTAGCAATTTGATTGGTTGAGAGGAGTCCTGTGAAATGTGTTGCACCCCTGTTTGGCTACTGATAACAGTTATGACCTCATTGTGATTGTGACATCATTGCAAAGGCCCTTGACTGACACGTTAGAAAGACATTTCGGAATGCATATCCACAAATCTGGTATGTTTAAGGTGTAGAACTATTACAATTTTGGATAAATTTGTTACCAGCGTGATTTCCGGGGTGTACAGGTTTTTACAAGCTGACATTTCTCGTAGGCCCCTCAAATCGTACGATATCTCATTTTTTACCCGTGGTATTTGTAGGGACGCTCAGGGCGAGTCTATGCTGTTGAAGGTGGAGATTGTTCTACAAGGAGCCACGTACTTCGTCATGTTTGCCGACGCCGATATCATGCCTCCTCCGTTCAGACTGGACAACCTCTCGGAGGTAGGACGGAAGTTTTCTGGTATTTCAGCTCCCGGGGGTAGATCAGTGATAGAGCATCAGACATTGGAGTCAGTGCTCAGTGACACAAATAATAAATGTTATGAATTTCTACTAGTCCTTATAGGATACCTTTAGCATTGAGAGAAATGGCCCGGGCTAGCGGACTAGTGTTAATTTCGATCCCTGCGATTAAAGTGTTTGAACTCTTGCAGTTTATCAGGTTTAAGTTCAGGCTGACCTATAGTTTACACTACTATTCTACAAAGTAGTGGTTAACTGAACAGGTTTGAAGTAAAATAGCAGCAAATTAGTTTGAACATGTGTACAGTCCGTTTGCTTTCATACTTTGGATTTTCCTACAAGAGACTACTATAATAGAGTGTTCTAGTTGAACGGCTTTTGTAACACTACATAGTAGTATTATGTACGGTAGTGAAAAGTAGTTTAGGCTGAAAGCATCCAAGACATTGACATCATTGTTCTTCTTGATTTTGTCACCTATGGGTGAAAGATTCCCGCTGTGACGTAAAACAATAATTCATTCATTCATTCTTGATTTTGTTGAACAACAAACCTTTCCTTTCAAGGATGTCGCTTATCACATTTGCAGGTACCGGTCTATTTCTTCCAAGCAAAGACATGTCAAGCAAAGTTCCGCAAACTTCTGAAACCTCATGAAAGTCGTATGTATATTTTTTAACCCAATTCTGATCCAGGCCCTGAGATTACGAAACTTTATAAGTACGATTTCATGTTCAAGCTCAAAGTTTGAGTTGAGCATGAAATAGAGTCCAAAAATAATGATAATCTAAATTATTAAAAATACACATTAAAATTAAAATGTAAAATCAAATGAAAAAAAGGCTCCTTTCTGTGCAAGAAAAAAATTATAATTTAAGTACAAAATTAATTATAATAAAAATTATTAAAATTAAAATAAAACATTAAAATTTAAACAAAGAAAAATATTTATAAAGAATTTTTTTTTTTATGAAATATTTTAATTAGTAAGCATATATTCCGCAATGTTACCGTGTTTCAGTTGCGTATGCTTGGGATGAGCCGACGCTGGAACCACTCCTGTCGTTGCAGATACACGGCGGTCAATCGGACGAATACAACATGAACAGTCTGGAGGAAGAACATCAGCTGTGCTACGAGAACTTCATCTACCTTTCCGTCACACAAACATTCAGCAGGTACAGTGCACTGAGGCAGTGATAGTAGCACAGCGGTAGACCGTCGGACTACAGAGCTAAAGGTCCTGAGTTTGAGCCCAGCTTAGTGGCGTAGCCATGTTCGCAGAAGTTAGCTTTTCAATATCATTCTGAGTTTTAAAATGGTTGTTTACGGTATTCATTGACGGAAAGAAATATTTTTGTTTCAGAGATTATTCCGGCCCTGAAGCACAAATGGTGATCGACTGTGTGCATAGCAACAACCTGGTCTTCAAAAGAAAGGTAAAAGTATATCACCTCTTATAATGGTCGTATTGTAGTGTCGATGTTTTACTATAGCAGGAAATGACATTAATCTCAATTTATGCCAGTATGACCCTGATTATTTGATAACTGCATACAACGATCTTCATCATTTTACTAGTATCGACTCTTCTAATTATAATAGATATAGTGATATCAATAATAATAATAAGAATAAGAAAATGAAAATATCAACAACAATAATAATAATTATTATTTTCAGGAAAATGGCAAGCGAAGTCAGCTGTGGCGTATGACCAGTCTGGGGCTGCTGGAACATGAAGGGTCAAGGCCACCACGTGACCCCCATAAGAGGTCGTCTCCGCTGACCTCTGGTCTTGTGCTGGACATCGGCGACATCGCTCCTCAGCCTGGACGCTGTGTGCCCCTGGTGCTGAAGAAACCCGACGAGAGGAGGACGGCCACGCAGACCTGGAGGTTTACCGAGGTCCGTACACGGCGGCCATTTTGAAACCTTTTCAACCATATCAGTGGCTAAATTGTTCTATCATTTATGGGAATATGACTTTATTGTGAAATTTGCCTTATATTGTGGATAAGGAGGCACATGGTCCTGTGCATTGCATGGTCGACCGCTCAGGTTAAAGTGAAGCACACTCGAGTGCGGCTGATACTTGGATGGGTGACAATAACCTGATCGTATCTAGGATTCGTTCCTGTCCTACACTCAATCGCAGGCTGAAAAACTTGTGGTGTTACCCTATTAGGCAGGTGGCTTAGTTCGAAAATGCCTCTGTTCACCCAGCAGAGAATGGGTACCCGGAAGGATGAGATGGACATGTGAATGATAACCTTGATGCTCCTTGAATGGCAGCTCGGGTTGTATACTCCCCAGGGAGTTGAGAAGGAATTTGAGTGCACAGATCTGTTGAACGGGGTAATAAGCGCATTTGAGCAGTTATCCTGGATATTTGCGCTATATAAATGTATAATAATAATAATAATAATAATAATAATAATAATAATATAAAATATTTCTGTCTACCACAGGATGGTCGTCTGTGCTGCAGTGCTGGAACTCTGTGTGTTCAGTCTATAGACGGGATTCAAGGACTTCAAGATGGTACGTACATATGCTGCTACACAATTTGTTTTATCACAGTTCGTGTTATTAACAATAATGGTTCTTTATATGTACAAGTAATAATAATAATAATAATAATAATTTTCCAAATCTACACCTGGAAGCATGCTACATTACTATTACCCAATAAATTATTGTCCTCACTTTCCTTCTAAATCCCTGGGGAGTATTCAATTCAAGCTGATATTGTGTAAATTTATTATTATGTAAAGTGCTACATTATCTACTACCCCAGTAAATAGATCGGTGATCAGTGTGCCCTCCTAACTTTCCTTCTCAACTCACTGGGTAACTCACTGGTACCGTAACTCAAAGCTGTCGTATCCACTATGAGACCATATCGCTCTCATAAATGCCCAACTGCCAACTGTGATCGCTACGAGAGAGCTTATTGTCTTGTAGCATATATATGAGAGCTTCAAGAAAAAATACCATGGGGTGTTTTCAATCCAAGCTGATAAAGTGTAGATTTATTATTTGCCAAATCAGTGATGAGAAGCATGCTCAGTGCTATTATTATATGTTTATTATTCTATTATTTATTATTTATTATTATTATTATTATTATTATTATTATTACTATTATTAATTTTTGTTTTTATATATATATATATATATTATTTTTATTATATTATTATTAGTATATTATTATTATTATTATTATTATTATTATTATTATTATTGGGGCGGGATGTAGCGCAGTGGTAGAACGTTGGACTTTGGAGCCAAAGGTTCCAGGTTCAAATCCCGCCCGGGGGGCCTGGCATCAATGTTCGTGAAAGTTACCTTTCTGATGCGATATTGATAGGATGCACTGACTGTAGAGTGGCAATGCAGTTA
>JAVCKZ010074165.1:0-27123 GCA_034780755.1 Lepetodrilus elevatus
GTAGTAGTAGTAGTAGTAGTAGTAGTAGTAGTAGTAGTAGTAGTAGTAGTAGTAGTAGTAGTAGTAATAATAATAATCCATATTGTACAGTACATCCAATAAGTGTGCCTTCATATAATCAGATTGCAGATTTATCTAGATTCAGGTTTACTGTATATCAGTAATAGGCTTTGTCAATAGACGTAACATTAACGATTAAGATAGTTCTGGATGCCAGACCATCGGAGAGCCATACCACAGACTACTAATACAATAATGCTGTTAAGTTCTCCAACTCTACACACGTTGGCACCAATGGTCGGAAATCTAACCTGCGAGCGAGTGCGGCGGTTACAAGGTAATAATGCTTGTATATAGCAGATACGGTGGCACCAAAGGTTCTACCCTCTTAAGATGTCGGCATTAAACTGGGCTCCCCCTGATTGCCCTCTTAATCTGTCGTCTAAACATCCGCATAACTGCTCTCCAGATGGCGCTGGAAAGATCACAACATGGAACTGAAGGTGGAGCGGAGTAAGTCGCTTACGTATGGAGACGTCGTCCAAATCTTATATAGCTTCAGTTCACTGTTGTAATCTGTTCACAACTGAGAGTGCTGTCGGCTTCATGACCACCCGTAATGACCACAAGAAGTAGAGAGTTATTAATGTAGCGGAATATCTTACGTTCACACGGTAACAAAATACCTAATCAAGAATTACTACCACGTCCCACGTCCAGCGTTACTTCCAACCACGACTCTTCTCTTCGATTGGTCTGGCAGTAATAAAGCTAAGCAGGCTCTGTGCCTAGATCTGATCCTAATTGAGTTAGTCCGGCATTTGTCAGCAACGCGGGGCGCGGCGGGGCCACCAGTCACATGCTTCACCGCCATCGACGTTGCCGGGATTGCAGCAGAGGCACGAGACGTGATGGATGGCGGACCTGCACACGACTGGCAGACACTTACTGCGCTATACGACAGGTGAACTGCATGCTGCTACCTAGTGCTCCTCATGCAGTCGACACAGACAGTGAAGACAGTCAGTAGGAGCATAGCGAAGGCAGTGGGTAAACAAGCAGTGGGTACTGTCTGAAGAAAGTAAACAGGTAGTGGGCAGCGTTCAGAAGATCCACTATGAAGAGTTAAATCAAAGCCTTGATTATCAAAATAGCTGGCTCATTTCATAGCTCTAATATTAGTATTGATATATGCATTCGATTCACCCTCTGAGACGATATTTAATTTATACCTACCCACACCTTACTGACAACCCCTGATGACGGGCAAGTATACATTACTAGTATTTGTTTTGCTTACAGGAATGGATGTAAAGTCCAGTGTAAAACATGTTGCAATTCAAGTATGTCTGTACGGCCAGTCTACAGTACAAGTAGCTATATTGAAGAATGGTCATGCGACAACTTTACATCAATGGTTTGTCCACAATGTTCTCATCATGTGCATCCTTCTATTGTCTCTAGAAACCACATGACAATAGTTATTAAAACATGCTTCTACATACGTATCGTAGTGACCGAACGTTTATAGTCGAAAACAGTCAATATTAATTATCCCATATCATCAATATCATTTTAAAATCAACAACCTATGGATGATAATTTATATTTTCTCGCTTAAACTGTCCAAATCAAATGATACCATTGCACATCATCTCACTGTCAGACACTGTCGATCAGTGAATTTAAGACCACTTCGTGTACGACCATATCAGAACGTCCCCGCCACATCTCAACCACTCCCCAGGGTCGGGATAAACAGTACCAGCCGCAGGTTTGGCCTATCATAAACAGTGGCTTGTGTCCGTGTTCACTCATACACGGTATCTACCGTATGGGGGCGGGGGTCAGTAGGGTTTTCACGTATACACGGTAGTGGGGGTGGGAGTCCGATGTTCACTCGCACAGGGTGTTGGCTGGTGATCATTCACCAACGATAGTGGGGTATGGGGTCAGTAGGGTTGGGGGGTCATGTTCTCACTCACACACGGTACTAGGGTTGGGTGTTGGGTGCTCACTCACGGTAGAAGTGGGTATGTCTGTGCTCATTTACATCACTATCTCATGTATCTGTCCCACGAATACAGTCAATGTAAAGGTTGTCAATAACTTAATTTAATAGATGGGCATCGATATCCATTGTTTAATATGTTTGGATACAAACATATAGTGTTTATTGCTGTAAGTGTATAACTGATTCGTGTGTAAACTATTGTTTAGTGTTTATGTCGGATCTCGTCTTCCCGATAGCGCTGGCAGACTCTCCCCATGTGTTGTCCAGCTACACCGCTATAAATACTTAGCTCTGAGCTCTGTAAAGAACATCCCATACAATCACTCGGCATTGCCAGGAGGGCTGGAAGCTAATCTGCACTCGAGCATTTAATAGTTCCTACAAATATCCACCTGACCTTATACCCGTGCTCACAGAACCTGGCGGATGTGGAATTCCTGGCCGCTGTTCCCCGGAGATCATCAGCAAGTGCCGACATACCTTCCACAGTGGAAGCGCTCGCTCTGGATAATCCTGCAACGTCTCTTTGAACCCTGTTCTTGTGTCTGCGAGGTGTGTTTAGTGTTTGCAGAGTGCTTAGTGGTATTATTTTCCACAGAGGGTTATAAGAGCACGGAAATAGAGATCCTCGCCGTACGAAATGTCACGATCAAGCTTCCTTTCTGAGCAACGGTAGGCTGATGATGCATCCGAGCTTCCATGTATTTGGCAATCCAACCAAGATCATTGACGAGCAAGTTAAGGAAATACATTAAATTAGCACCATATCAAATAATAAGCGTGGTAGACGAAGACAAGTGTGTGTATCTTGAGGATCTGTTAAAGACGGAGCCTAATGGAATAAAATATCGATGAGTTATCTGCCCTTGCGAAGAATCCCGTTGGCAATCTGGCGTCAGATTCTTGGATTGGGTAGACAGATCCCAGCCCACTTTGTTTATGTAGTCATCCCAGTCGTTATCAACACGCCAGTTAGTGTCCGTAGATATAAACATCACATTACCAGGAGGTGATTACTATTACTGGCCAATTACCAGCTGGAAAGATCAATTAGCTCCATTGGAGAGACAAAATACAGCCACTAGGTGGCGCCATGCTACTACGTACAAGTGCAGCGTGTCGGAATATTCAATCATACAGTTCTCATCTGCGGTTCTTTAAGTACATCAAGTCTACGGCAAGTCCACGTATAAAACGTGTACAATTAGATGCACTATTCCTGCTGTGTATCTTGAGAGCGCTTTATGGTGGAACATCTTTTTAACCTGTTGCCGTGCAAAGCAATTTTATCGTTAGCACCAAAGCAGCATGTTATTTAGGCAGGCAAACGTATAAAACAACAATAAACCAGGTTGTGTAGGATAAAGCTTTCTTACTTTCAGCAAATTACCTTTAGCCTTTTTAGAGTTTCCATTATGGTCCCGATGTCTACTATCGTTGTGCTTGATAGCAATAACGGATGGAGCCTTGCTATGTGACTTTAGACACGATTGCTGTTCAATTAAGCCTGATAGCGAACATAGTAGAATTGGTGCTTGCTGATTGCCCCAGATGTAGACCCGATGTCTGCTGAGTGTATAACCTGATGGTATGTCACGTGCTTCGTATGTCCGACTCCTGTGAGAAGTGTGGTGCCAATGCTGCCCATCTGAACATACCAGCTAATGGAAGACATTACTGACATTCACTTATACATAGCGACCCATGAGTTTCCATTGAGAAGTATGGCAGTAAGGTCGTATGATGGCGCCACGTCTAACTACAATCAACCGCCCTTCATAATGAAGGCACATCGTACTGGACCTGTCTAATAACTCTAATACAGGACCAATCTTAAAGTAGTTAGTGTGCAATAATGGAACGAATGGTTCATTGGAACTACTGAACAGAGATGACAGTGCATACAGTAGGAATGGAGAAGCCTGATCCGACCACCACCACCACCGCCACCCCTACCCCTTGAATGATTGGGATTTCTCTGAGAGAAACCCTGTAATTAGAACAGACGTTCGCTATCAGTTAGTAAAGGGATTTAACCACTGGCTTCATTTCGCGTTTAGCAATGTTCTGAATGTTTCGTGAAGGAGGACCTGGTCCATATCTACCCTATAGCTTTCAGCGCCATGTTCCACCGTGGGAGGACAGACTGACTAGATGGCGGTGTAGTAGCGAGCCACACCGAGTCGTGTCCACCACAGAGCCACAACACTACTTAATGAGTCTGCCCTTCAAACATATTTACACTCATTTTACGGTCAGAACGATTTAATCTGTTTTGTGCGAGTTCGCCAGTTTCTGTACGGCAAAGTGAGCGAGCTTATCTGGTATTTACTCTCTGGAGACTCCGTGTCCCAACTGGCCAGCGAGACCGTCCACTCACATCGAGCAAACACACTTGTTCAAGTGGTCATTGTCAAACGGACAACAAAGCTATAAACTTGAGCAGCTAAACCCCATCTGGGCGCCAGACTTCTCTGGTCCGTCCACGTAAGCTTAGATTGGAGCCGATCTTCCTGGGTCCAGGCCCCTGTCGTCATGGGGTGTATGTTGGCCCAGCCCTCCCCTTCCCTCTCCCCTTCCCTCTCCCCAACCTCCCTCTGTCGTCATGGGGTGTATGTCCAATGTTTGTCCAGGGCCCATGTCGTCATGGGGTGTATGTTGGCCCAGCCCTCCCCTTCCCTCTCCCCAACCACACTCTGTCGTGATGAGGGTGTATGTCCTATGTTGGTCCAGGCCCCCTGTCGTGATGAGGTGTAATGTCCTATGTTGGTCCAGGCCCCCTGTCGTGATGGGGTGTAATGCCCTACTATGTTGGTCCAGGCCCTCTGTCGTGATGAGGTGTAATGTCCTGTTGGTCCAGGCCCCCTGTTTAGCCCACCCGGTACATGTTGGTATAGCCAATTCCAATTCCCGCAACATATCAGTGTACTATATTGTATGTTCACGTTGTCTGTTCATATACTAATGCATACTATCTGGAAGAATGTTATTTACTCCCACAAATATTACCCTAAATATTTATATTGGCTATCAATTACGATAACAGGCGAACTCAATAGGGTAACGTAGTGAATATATGCCTAGGTTGTAAATTCATTACCTCGCTGTAAAATATCTTCGATGTTGACCAAGCTTCCTACAAATACACCGGTCCCACATTAACACTGGATAACGATATTAAAAATCAACACAATAATGTTAGAAAGCAACACTTTATGAGATATTGCCCTAGATATGGCGTTATTTCGCGTCATGAAAGGCGTCTAGGTATGTTACAATATTGTCAAGCATTGATCTTAAACTGTTCCAAAGAAAGTGTAGAGCGGTCATGGCTCTGGTCAGACATGTTAACGACCCTGGGAACCCGTGTCAGAGGGGCTCAAGCACGGTATTGATCTATGCCTAAGCACCCTAATAGATTTAACGTTATTAGCGGTCGATGTATAGGTGATTTATGAACAAGTGCTTCCTTAATTTAAGTCGACGACATGGGGTTCGATTGGTGGGATAGTTGGAATATCGGGGTGAGGTTTGAGTAAGGTTTTTTTTCGTGCTAGTCACGGATGGAGTTTTTGTCATGATAATCGTGAATGTAATTAGGGTGTTTTCATGGATGAAGGTTTCGTGGCACTATTATTCAAAGACGATGGCTGTTGCACTAGTAATGTATGATGGCTTTGTTGTACTAGTAATGTATGATGGCTTTGTTGTACTAGTAATGTATGATGGCTTTGTTGTACTAGTAATGTAAGATGGCTTTGTTGTACTAGTAATGTATGATGGCTTTGTTGTACTAGTCTCGTATGGCAATTCTGAATGAAGATGTTGTCACTATCATTTGGACGATGCACTTTCTCACCTTTTTTGTCAATAAACATATTTATTTTATGAACTATATTGTTATACAAATCGTAAAATACGATATATTGTATTTAGTGTAGCCTACGCAACTAGTTTCTGGCACCCGTAAGATACAAGCAGAGTTTCATTCTGACAAGAATACGTGGTAAGCAGAAACTCGACTTGTATTCTAGAAGTTGTTAAGATGCCGCTAAGATGTCGGCACATATTTACTCTCTTTAGCGAATAAACGTGGAGTATTTTTGCAATGGTGATTAAAACATCAATCGTATAAAACACAAAAGCAGTATAGCCAGTGTGGTGTTTGCTAACATGATATGTCCCATACAGTCGTGAGCGCGCTGAAAACATGTCAATAGATTTGTAAACACAGTGTGTATGCATATAGTGAATATAGGGACCTTTAAAAGTTGTAGGCCTCTCTCACACGACCCGCTAAAAAAATGCTCAAAACGAGGCTCAGTAATCTACAAAAAAAATGTATTGTCAGATTCGCGATGTCCTTTAAAACATTTCCCAAATACAATCAAATATGAACAGGCTACCAATAATCCACCACTGTTCTCGAGATCATTCAACTGCAATTAATTATGTTATACGTAATCTGCGTATCTTTATGGTAAAAATATATTCAGACATTCCCAAGGTAGCTAGGTCAATAAACAGACGCTACTTGTTGCAAGAGAAACATTTCATGTGAATAGTCTATTGTAGGTCATCCGCAGCTCTGCGCATATATCGCTCTGTGACATTTATTTATGCTAAACCCAACGTACATGCACACCTCATTCTTAGCGGTATTCAGACGAACAATGAAGGAGATAACTATTGCCATTTACCTCAGAAAGTTCCTGCATGTAGGACAAAAAAAAAAGATGAAATGACAATTGGAAAAGTTATAGTGAAATTAGTAGGGAATAAGAATGAACGTTGTTTGAGGCACAACTGCATTCTCTCTCTCTCTCTCTCTCTCTCTCTCTCTCTCTCTCTCTCTCTCTCTCTCTCTCTCTCTCTCTCTCTCTCTCTCTTTCTCTCTCTCTCCATCTCCATATCATATGTTTATCCGTCTTCGTTTGAAATACTTCTAATAAGTATATCTAAGCTTACGAGATATATCTATAGGTCATAGTTCATTTGATCAAACGTCGTATGAACAGTCGAGATCACTCAGCTTTGTCATTACTCTCATTGTAGAGAAATGAAGACACTGTTTCCGGTATCCATTCTAATAGTGTCTTTCAGTTGCAGCCCTCCGCGGGTTGAAAGACTTGGTCTACATAGGAATCTGTGGACAGGACTACACACAAAGCGTACAAGTCATTATGTCTGCCACTGCTCTCTGTATACACCGAGTTATTAAGAAGCTCAATATAAAGTCTAATTTGGCAGAGTTCTATACATGAAAAGAGGGGGGAAATTGTCTTAATTAAGATTATTTCAATAACAAAGGAACAATGTATGACTTCGTGATGACACAAAAGACTCTTAGTATAGTATGAGAAACAATATCTATCTATATTTCCAAGCACGGTTAATGCTTGTCCGTGGACGGGATCTAGTTGTGTACTTATATCGGATATGACTCCACTGTTTAATATTCAAAAGTCAAAAGGAACCTGATACTGATCCAAGGGTATTGGCAATGTATGCACACAGACACACGTCACATAATTACACAATGTAATGTTACTTGAAGCGGCAGAACACCGCGTAGAACTGACTGTCGTATGTCTGTATATGGACAAGCTCTCTATTGTGTGTGCAGTCGGTGTAACACAAGCAGCACACGTGTGCAGTATTATCGGGGTCTGCGGGTTAAAACGGCAGAAACGATACATTTATTTACTGCCGCCAAAGTTGTGTGTTCTTTACTAGAAGGTTCAGCGTTGCCTGATGTAAACAGCGCAGTTATTAGCGTCTTTATCTCCACATCAGCGGGCCTCCTCCAGCCTGTCTGTCCTGATCTCAATCTACGTCCACTCAGTGTCATCGTACATCTCGTCTGTAATCAGCTTACCATAACATATACATCATAACCAAGGTGAAAACAGAGGACTTTAATCATAACGCCCTGTATTAGAGATGAAATATTGAGGTTGTTGATAGAGGTAGAAATATGGATTTCAGTTTCCTGAGTTTATTTCATGCTAAACAAAATACGATGTACATTTTTATTATGTAAACGTATTTATGTGCGTAGCGTACACATGAGCAGATAATAATGGTTTATCGTGACTGCTAATAACGATCTCGCAGATAATTTTAGCTTGCAAGATACATTAGCTGATATTCATCTCGGCCTAGTTAAGTATATTACTTATCTAGTCTAGTTTGAAATATTAATATTCAGAAGTCAAATGTGCAATTTGTCAACTTGTCAATAATATAAATCTAGACGATGTTAAACTGCATGATAATGGCTGTTCCTCGACCCTAGGTCATCGTACTATGGCTGGACTCGAGATATTGTCATCAACCTAGTCAGGTGTTTCCAGTGGAGCGTCAGATAGTTCCAAAGGCTCACGTTGTATATAGAGCTCACTAAGGGATAGTGGAGCTACATACGCCAGCTTCACAGTGTCACAATACAAGAATGTAGATCTGCCGGACTACAAGACGCCAGCAATACAAAGTACATCTTATATGAAGACAATCTGTACTGAAAGTATTCACTTGAAGAGAACTTTATGGAATCAATTCCTGCTCTATTGTACTTGTAAATCTGAATGAAGCTTTATGTGTTATTTAAACTCTCTTTGGTTATTAATGATCCTATGACTTCTGTCCCAGTGTATGCCATTATAGCGCACGGCGGCATCAAACTATGACGTGTCATGCCATATTACAATATTATGGCATACAATTCCAGAATGTTGATAATTGGTTCGGCTTTGAGCAACTTTCCGACGTTATTTGATAGTGATACTTAAAAGAAACATCAAAGCAAAGAATTGAGGGCAAAGAGTAGAAGGATGTCTGGCCAAACAGCTTCCCTTTTATAACCTTGTACTACAGTGTGACCCTGGCGATAACACCTACCTCGCCGTATAGCAGGGAGGTCACGTGGAGCTGGCGCCAACACTACGGCGACAAATTGATTATGTTGATTGCTAAGTGTAAAATCTCAGGTAGTCTTTCTAATGCAAATATTAATTACACTCTGACATAGGATGTGCTTCTAAAAAGTTATAGGAAATATTTTTTTACCCGAATAAGAATAAACGAATAACAACATAACATGTTAGGATAATTCGGATGATGCTAAACAACTGCCATTGTGAAACTTCTGGTTTGGTTTGGGACACCACGTTAAGTTGGATGTGTTCTAGAATTAAGATAAACATGGGCACTAATATCTAGACTGACTATAAAGCAGGCATATCGCAGAAAAGAATTCCACACTTCGGCGGCTTGCTCAATAGAACTCGCTGTACTATAGTACGACAACCATGCATGTTGATTGAACTATAGTGTCATAGATAGAACAAACAATAATACAGAAAAGAGATGTATCGTGTTTTGGTAAAACCGGGTTGTTTAATCCTATACGATTTTCTGCTCAATACAAAGCTATGTTATTAGTTACAATTATAGTAGCATGACTTCAATAATGATAAGCTGTTTCTATACAGGCAGTATTTAGCTGATACACCCATTCCTAACCACTGATGTTCTCTTGCACTATGCTGAACTTCTCAGGAAGCTCCGTTGTTTGGAGACAGGATGAAGACGTCCCTCATATCTACAAATAAATAGTGAATGTATCTAGGGTGTGGCCTTTTTAATATTTCCATACCAATGTCAATAATTTACTTTTTCCTTCAAAACCGAGGCCAATGAAAATAAGCCTTACTCTCTGCGGGTGCTCTGATGTAGAACTTTGTTGAAATCTTCTGTCATAAGATCTAGTAAGAAGATCTGGTGAGCAGTACGCCGAGAGCAATACTCATTCACAGAAGTTAAGATATTTTATGGAAATGTTCCTAAATCAGCATAGAGAGTTTTGTTTCTGTATAATGTTTACCGTTTGTGTTTTAAGTGGTAAAAGAGGTTACGCTTTTGACGGCAAAAAGAAATGTATGTATAGGACGTCCTGAAACACTGGTGGAACCAGAGCTAGGTTGTTAGTCTTGACTTGTACTTCAGTTTAGATAGCAGACTTACATGATACACTTATGTGAGATAATACACGTGTGTGTGGTATGGGGGTGTTGGAGTGTAGGGGTGTGGGTGTGTGGGTGTGGGTGTGGGAGGGTTGGGGTGTTGGAGTGTGAGTGTGTGGTTGTGTGGGAGGGTGGGGGTGTTGGCGTGTGTGGGTGATGGAGTGTGGGGGTGTGGGTGTATGTGAGGGTGGGTGTGGGGTGTACTTGTATCAGTTTGTCAACTACACATCGGACAACAATCGCGACATGAGTTGACTTCTCGCCATGTCGCACGTTCGCTAAGCGGGCGCCATTGTTTCCCACCATCCAGAAGCCAGTAATCGTCTCCGTGTAATACACGTCACCGCATTTACACCGACATTAACACCAATGTTACCACCAACATTACCACTGTCGTGTTACCCCCGTGTAAATACAGGTCACGTGACCAGGACATGACCTCTTCTGGGTGCGTTAGAGTCATTATGAGAGGCACCTTGCCCACAGAATACATGCCTTGCTGGATGTACAGCTTACTTGAATGTGTTCATCTATATACTACACAGGCAAGCAATTGCATTAGCCTACTATTGAGTGGTAAGGTTATACTGGTCGAAATGTTACCCATAAACTAATTTCATTATACATTACCCTTTGCGCTTAGTACGAGATATGAGTCTGTAACCAGTCTCCGACTACTGCTCCTCGTCCTGTATGCGAAAATATGTTTCGATATTACTCCAGGCGTAAATTAGGCCCAATGCCCAGTTTTACGCTTGCACTACTGGCCATAGACAGACAATGTGACTCAAATCATGTAGGTATTTAAATTAATTAAAGGTCAATCTAAACAAGGCATGGATAGTAATACAATGGAATAAAAGCAATTGTTGGAGGAAACACCGCATTCGTCGAACAACAAAAACTGGTACAGACGTTCTACATGGATACAGGCTGGTGAATCCCTCCTTCATTTTTCGACACACAAATCACGCTACATACTTGTCTCTCAGATATATACGTCTCCATTCTATGACTGGACAGGAGACATGCACACGCTAGCGCACGCCATAAGCTGTCATACATAGAGACAAAGGCGGGTTAAGCCTTTAAATTCCAACGTACAAGCACGGGTTAAGAAAAGGGACGCGTGACTATTGAGAGTATGGTCTGCTGCTTGGCGTCTAGCTGTTTCCGTCCGCGGTGTCAGTGGACCAATAACGTGCCATGGACGGGAACTGTCAATAAATTATGTTCCTCAAGGTGTAGCTTTTACCATCTGAGTAGATGTGCTACGGAATGGGAGAATATGAAACAGACAATCATATAACTTGGAGCGTTTCACTAAAAGTAAAAGAGTGTTCTCCGACGATATTCATTGTGAAACTAGACGTAAAAGGACGTATGCAACTCCCGTGGAATGTTGGGGTATTGCGAGGTTAAACCCATTAACTGTTTCAGCCATGTTGTTTGTCCATGACTACTGCACTGTAAAGAGCAGAAGGCTAAGATACACACGGTGTTGGGCACCCACATGGCGAGCACGGATAGATTGGAGATCAACGACACTCGCCGTCACAGGAGACTTTCAAACGTTCAGATGGCCAGCCTCAGTTCGCTGCCGTCATTTATGTATTTATCCCTCCGTTACAGATGTACAGTCGAGCTTAGGAGGGGGAAGCACGTCAGGTGTATCGACTAGAATAGCCTTGTGATGTCTTTTAATAGCAAATCACGTCTAATTTGAAAGCGAGTGAGTGACGTTAGCATTCATTACTGTGCAAGAGGTCTAGTATATGAATTAGAGCTAGCATTGGACATGTGGGTGGTATTTGGTAATGTAATCCAGAGTCCAACCTTTACACAAGCTCCAGGAGCTATACTGCAATCAGAAACACGCGTTCTTCGTCCAATGTAGCCCCGTGTCCAGATAGTGTTCCCGGGCTCCAGGCCATCTAGAAGATGTATCTAATGAAACACTTCTCAAGGCACTGGTATAAAGGGGTCGGAATGAAGACCAGAGAGTGGTCCTGCTGGGAGGGTGGGGCCGTACTGGGAGGGGTGTGGTCGTATTTGGGAGGGTTAGGGTCGTGTTTGGAGGGATGACAGGAATACTATGCACTCGTCCACCCAGCACCACAATAGCAGTTAACTCGAACCGTATGTGGTTAATAACGCGAGACAAAGTGCTTTGGCATAAATCATATCTGCGTTATAGAATCATAACTCCCGTGAGCTAGAAACTAGGGTGGTACTGGGGGAGGTGGACTAGTGGGGTCCAAGTATTGGACGGGATGTTGCGTGTGGGGTCACATACACATCACTGGTGATAGGCCGCGACGGGTTGGGGTGGTCACATATACTGACAGATCATGTATACCCAGGGTGGGGGTGTCGAATGCTCACAGGTGGAACTCGATGTTAGCGAGTTCACACGTAGAGTTTATCTGGGTACATAGAATGCCTTTGCAGACGATATTGCTGTGAAGTGAATTGGCAAACTATACGAGTCACGAGCTGCTGTGGCCGCCATGTCCGTGTGGGCTGTGGTGGAGACACGCTTACGTCTCGCGGCCGCCCTGCCGTGTTCCAGTGGGCCTCTCAGTTCCAGAACCTTCTATTCCGAAGATACACAGATAACACGTATGAGATTACAATAGTGTTAAACCGAGTCTAGGATAATCTATGTTATACCTTGATTCCGCTATCTGACTACGTGACTAGTATACGATCCTTACTCATACTGCGTACACCTGCCATTACAAACATGTATATGTGTAGCTGTCACCAGGCATACAACTGTCATCTGAATTGACAAGGCTCTGCCTGTGCAGTCAGCATCTCTTATGCCATGTACTCCTGCATCTACAGGCGTCTACCTGTGTAAACTTCTCATGTCATACAAACAAACGTACATCTGAATTTACAAGGCTCTGCCTGTGCAGTCATCGTCTCTCATCCCATTTAATCCTGCATCTACAGGCGTCTACCAGTGTAAACTCCTCATGTCATACAACTTACATCTGAATTTACAAGGCTCTGCCTGTGAAGTTACCATCTCCCATATACTGTACACCTGCAACTACAGGCGTCTATACCTGTGCAGGCTTCACCTGTCATACAAGGCGCACCGGCATTGCAAGGCTGTCAATCAGACATTGTTTTTACATGAACATTCACGTTTCCACCGGTGTTTGGGCGGTAGTTCTCGTGGAGACTGCTTGACGGGATTGTAGTTTGAAGAGATAGTCGCTGATTCCAGCACGTAGGAAAGTTTGAAGCAAGTAATTGTGTCTATCAGTGAGACATAGTTAGCCAGATATATTCTCTGGTGCAGATTCACAGAGATATACATGTAGGTCCTCACATTTAATAGTGCGTAATTGGACAGCATAAAGATTCTCTCTCTACCTACATCAGGTTTTTTTCTTCGTGCACATAAGACATTTTCAAGAAGGTCGTTAGCTTAGATTTGTTTCTAGAGATTCGCAGGTGTTATATCGCTAGGCGAGCAGTTAGGTAAAACCAGTTGATGGCTATGGGTTTGGGCCCAACATGTCTGGTAGAACAATTTAGCGCAGTGAGTTAAAAAAATAAAAATAAAAAAGAACACCAACTTCATGGTGTTACGGTGTCAAGTGGTACGTTACTGCACTTCCGTAAACAGTGTGATAAGCATATTTACAAGTACGCCAATATTTAGTGTAATATCATAATGATAACCATGCGTGGTCGTAGTGTTCCCACTCTGTCAGGATAGGCCAGCATGTATCATGTGTTCACGGGGTGTCCTTGTCACCAGAAGCAAATAGCTTGTGAATACCAGGGCATGTATGGCATGCAGTTAACTCGCTGTTAATTGTTATCCCCTATGTAGAGTCGACGTTCCCTGTTGCTATCCCCTATATAGAGTCGACGGTCCCTGTTGTTAGCCCCTATGTAGAGTCGACGTTCCCTGTTGCTATCCCCTATAGAGTCGGCGGTCCCTGTTGTTAGCCCCTATGGATACATTGAGCTTGTTAGCCCCTTTATAGTCTATGGGCCCTGTTGTTAGCCCCTATGTAAAGTTGACAGACCCTGTTATTAGTCCCTATATATGAGTCGACGGTCCAGGTTTGGTAACCCCTATATAGAGTTTACGGTCCCTGTTGTTAGCCCCACATTAAGTCGACGGTCAGGTTTACTAGCCCCTATATATAAAGTTGACGGTCCATGTTGTTAGCCCCTATATAGCGTGGTCCAGTTTAAACACGGTGACGTGAAGGCGGGGCCCGGTTTGGATGACGACGGGTCTGCGTGGTATTGCTGAGCTTCGGGGATATTTCAGATCGAGAGTAAGGCTGTTTGCCATTATAGTTTGCTTTCAATGTTTGTGAAGGCTTCGGCGTGTCTATCAATCACATTGTTCATATTTGCCGCTCGCATTAATCTTGTTTTCATTGAAAAATTGTAAAACATGAACAGTGTATAAATCTCTACACCGGAGATTTCAGTGTTTACCTTGAAACTGTTTTCAATGTAACCGCTGTTTACTCTCTTTACCTATGTCCACTTAAAGTCAGGAATTGTTTCACAAGTTTCAGAAATACGGGACGGCGTTCTGGTTTGTAGTAACTGGTGGAGATTTTATCAGTTCTGTCTTCAACCTTTCTACTTCGTAACATTAACACCATTAATAGAACACCAATACAAACCATTGAACCCAAGCGTACATTGAAGACAGTGGGGCAATCTATCACTAAATTATTTTTCAAGAGTATACTAGTATTCAGTGATGTAAAATGTGATTATAGAGGTAGAATGTATTACCTAATAACCATGGATGGTACGTAATATTTAAACTAGAAGAATTAAATATATTGATATATATATATTCTATGAAATTACATGTACTCATATACATGAAACATAATATTATTTTCTTTCTTGAAATTATTAATATGGTAGCTGGGGTCAGTTCTACTGTGACGCACATGCTGTAGCTGTTGTTGTTGACAGAATAACGCACTAAGATCGAACTGTTCTCTTGAATGGCAACTCCAATATAGTCGGCGAACAGAGGCGTGTATTTCACACGATCTACACCAAGCTATACATGTACGCTTTAATGAACTGTACTGCCTATTATTATCTGCGATATCGGTGTCTTATAGGTCGGACTGTCACGTAAACAGTACTCCCAAACTACTGTATAACCGTAGCACATTACTGCCAAAATACTGTATAACCGTAGCACAGTACTGCCAAACTACTGTATAACCGTAGCACAGTACTGCCAAAATACTGTATAACCGTAGCAATCAGTTGTCAGTTAAAAGTTAATAATGCTGCGAAACACAACATGAGATCGAAACTATAGAGAGAGAAAGATACAAAGAAATAATAAGACATATCGTTTCTGTATTCAGCAATCAAAGAAACATCTGTTTGATTAACGATTGATATTAAAACACGTTGCATTAAAGTGATTTTGGAAAATGTGTGTAGATGGTTCCTCCGTATCTGGCCGCACAGAATAGAGAGGTGTGGGCCTGATGGAGGTCGGGGGTGGGGGTGGGGTCCTGCTGTGGGAGTGGGTACTGGAAGAGGTGGGGTGGGGTGGTGTATACTGAGGGTTGGGTGAGCTCTGGTGGAAGATTACAGGTAGACGATAAGAGGTGGATGATTAAATGTCGGTAGATTTACTCTATCATCTACTTCCTCTTCTCTCGCTTCTACCCGTCTAAACCAAAATACAGTTGTGTCACTCTCATTCGTCAGAACATGTCTACTTTGTCTACATGTAAGCTCTAATGTATACCCCTATGTAAGCTGTAATGTCTACCCCTATGTAAGCTCTAACGTCTACCCCTATGTAAGCTCTAATGTCCACCTCTATCACTGACTACTCTCTATGTTCTTGCTTTCACCCAGTACTCAGGTCTGTCCTAGTATATAGTCTCCACCTCCACGTCTCCTCGTCTATCTAATGACGTGCTCTCGCTTGACACTCGTTTTGTCCCCAGCTGGAGTATGGACGGGTGGATGTAGATTAGTACAGACTGGATAATCCGCCCTATTCACGTCGTACAGCAGCATATCCCATTAAGACTATCGGATTTCGACAGATGGAAATGGGATGATGGTGCGCGCCCTTCAAACTTCACTGGCGGAGTTTCCACATTGCCCCCTTTACGACTGTACTCGGGTCTGGTGCCTCGTCTCAGCAGTGTAAATCCGCCAACAAAAGTATTTCTATACAGGAATTAGTGAGCAGTTAATTGCGAGCTACGGACGAGAAGGGACGGGTTGCGTTCATGTCTGTAATTAGTGTCGTAAAGCTATGAAAAGCTGCGTTATAAATCAGCGTAAGATGGAAGTGTGTAGATACCCACCTATTTCAGCGTGCAAACTCCTCACTGTGTTGCCAAGCAACGCTTCACCATTGTTTTCACTGAATTTGTACTTTTCATACAAATCCAAAATGTACTGAGGCGGTTTAGTATCATCCTTGTATGGATTAGGTATCTCTCGGCTCTTTTTTACAGGAGTTGTTTTGAAACCCAGAAGTTTTCTCACCGCTTCGTGAAGAAGTATGTTTTTCCCTGCAGAGTTAACTTCCGTGAACTGTTTGGACACTACACACGACACCAGCGTGGACAGCACAGCCACGACCAACGAGGGATTTTTCATCGTGGTAATTTTCCTAGGTTTCAACCAGTGCGGGACACCATTGGTGAACTTCTCTCAAAAACTCAGAAGTAAAACAACACGGTCGGTCGTATTCCCTCCGTAGAGTGTGTCGTCATTGTTGAATCAACATCGTGTGAACCATACTTCCAAACCTCCGTCACAAGATGCGTGTTTATTCCGCGTATGTTAATATCCAAATCTTGTGAATCAGATTGCACACATTCACAGACAATACCCCTTGTCAAAGCGTGTCGGAAAGTCACATATTATTACAGGTACATTATACACCTGTCATGTGAGAGGGGGCAAAAACGAACAATCTAAAAGCACTTTTCGTATGACTTGTGTTGGGTATACTCCGTGCTTCGACAGTGGCGGCCAGCAGTGTTGTCTGTAGCCGCACAGTACAGCCGTGCTGCGTCCTCCTCTCGCCCCGCCCCTTCCCGGCCAGTGGCGACATAGAGCAGCGGCGGGCAGGCAGTCGGGCAGGCAGTCAGGCAGGCAGTCGGGTCGGAGGTGTACAGGACCGCTCTACGACGTGGTTAGCGTTCGCTGAGATAGTCGTGTTCTGGCGGAGTCGGAGATCGTCTGTCGGTCTGGACTCTCCTCCACAAGGCCAGCTATAATACCTCCACCACAATCCGGCCATACGTGTACGACTGATAGCCCGCTCAGTGCTCACAGCCAACACTCCGCTCTCCGTTGTCCGTGACTGGGACGTCCTAGGTACAGCGTACAGAACTACTGTAGTGCTATATGCTATGACTGGAAGGTCCTATAGGTATCCAATACAAGTAGTTAGCTATGTTAGAGAAATGCAATTACGGCAAAGTCTCTGTAGTTACAAGAGATAGTATATAACTACAATAGTGAAATAATATGACAGGAAAATATCAGGGTATACTTTCACGAAGATCTCTTGTCCACTACGATACCATAGCGCTCTCTTGTCGATAGCTAACGCAAAGATAGCACCGTTGTCTCTTAGAGGACACGAGAGCTTTATGAAAGGATACCCAGGTACCTGCGCCGGAGATAACTAGTGATACTGTAGTGAAATACTATGACTGAAGCATTCTAGGTACCACCTAGGTATGACGTCGACTCGGACATATTTATATTTCTGATCAAGGTATCGTTTCTCGAAGCTGTCATATCTACTACGAGCACTCCAGTAACCTGCTGATTTTGAATTGTTTAATGAGAACAGAATGTAGGCAGATCTTACGATGTATTTGTCGTGTAAAGAAAGATACGAGTACACTGTACCATGTCTGCGGCAGCTGGCTAGTACAGAAATCTCCTCTAGTCAATGTTTCGGAAGTTCGCGGACACGTGTTCACTGTGTTTATAGACTGCTTCATCGCAAAACAAAAATATTTTCAATTTGTAAAGATAATTTTCAAAAGCAGTAATCTGTAGTCCGTCATCAAGACGCTTGGAGCATAAACACGTCTGCGAGGGTTGTGTACTGAGGGTAGGCTTCACAGAGATTCCATCATCACTCGGGGATCTTCCGACTGTACACACCCTCGTCACAGGCAGTGGCCGTGGCACCGTTAGCCTGGACTGAAACTGTCCGCCTGGCACCGTTAGCCTGGACTGAAACTGTCCATCTGGCACCGTTAGCCTGGACTGAAAGTGTCCATCTGGCTCTTGTCATCGGCTGTTCACTGCGGACGTAGAACTCGGGTATACTAGTGCTCATGTTTCTACGTATGTAACTGAGGGTATTATTACAACTAAGAATAGTTGCAGTTGAAGGATAAACATTAAGTGATCTCACTACTTAACTGTTAATTTTTAAGCAAATCTAATGATCTGAATGGTCTGTAAACAAATAGAATATTACCCTATGTTCGTTCATAATGGTCAGTTGAAGACGGCAGTTTAAGGGAGTATATCAATGTCAACGATGATATTATAATGATTTCTAAAATACTGTTTTATTCAATATTATAGATACTAAACGAAATAGTATTTCTATATTATCATCACAGATTCTTTCATCGAATGTTATACCCAAATATAAACATGGAATTTAAACTGCTGTCGTGAAAGTAGTATCAAACCTTTGATGGACATATCAATTTAATATCTTATCTGTGTTGGTTATAATATTTACAAACAATGCTACTCGTAATACATTACTTTGATCATCGGGATATACGTATATTTATAAAAAGTTATCAGGAGCGTATTTCTGACATCTGTTGGATTCCAAACGCATGTAATTGCCCGAAACTAGTTCCTCCTCATTGGCAATGTCTTCAGCATGCATCAGGATACACGTACTTCTCTTGTCCATAAAAACACAACACAGAACACAACACTTGGCACCAACTGTAGGGCAAACATCACGGAGCTGCTCGTTACCTTCTGATGTTCCTAGCACTGCAATAGATGCCGGTTACTGTGTAGCGTGCTAATGTCGAATGCCGATCTGTTATCCATACTAATGTCGAATGCCGATCTCTTTAACCGTATTAACGCAGAATGTCGCTATGGCTTGCAGTATGCTGTGATTTTTTTGCCATGGTTAACCACATGATATCCTGCTTAGATATTGTTAGCCGTATTATGTTCCAAAAATGATTGCGCAGTCAACAATTTAAACGAAGTGCTCTCTCAATTACCACAGCAAATAAAAACCACTGGAGTCAATATGGTTCAGATACTGTCCTAATACGTTGAGGAGTGGCGGGGTTTTCTAAGAGGTGGTTCAGAACACTAGTATCACACGGTTAGATGAATACAGTGAAGGCTCCGCTGTGCGCCGAGAGGAGATCCGGAATGACAGCGGACAAAACATTTTAACCACCCCGGGTGTGCGTGGAGGGTACGAGTACTGTCGTTGACGTTCAAGGTTGGACAAGCGACGTTTACTGCATCAGATGGAAATAAATCAGTGTAGAATGTCGCCCGTACTAATGTCAATCTTTTCAGCTATATCATTATAAAATTTCGATCATTTTAGCGGTATTAATATCAGTCTTGTCAACCATTTGAATGTCAAATATCGATCACTTTAGCCATAGGCCTAATAATGTCAATCTGTTCAGTCATATCAATGTCAATTATCGATCAATTGTCGATCGGTTTAGTCGTTCCAATGACAATCCACTTAGCCATATTAATGTCAAATATCGATTGGTTTAGATGTTTTAATAGCAATCTACTTAGCCATATCAATGTCAAATATCGATTGTTTTAGCCGTACACATTTCGATCTCTTTAGCCACATTAATGTTAATATCGACCGGTTTCGCCGCTGTTGTGTGTTTATTTTGATATGCGTATTTGTATGTTTACGCAAGAGTTAATTTGAGAAGAGATTTTTATTTAAAAAGCAGAATGTTGAACTGTATTCTCTAGAGGCAACACATTCTTCGATATAAAACTGTTCAAAATCCGTACCTCATCCATGCTAATGTACGGATGTAGCTGAGATAAGTTATACCAAATCCGCGACTAATATCAAGAAATCCTAAGTTAATATTACCGTCTTTACCCAATATGCAGCTTTGTTCTTACGACACAGACTAGCCGTATCATGTTTGTAAATGTCTCCCTTGAGGATGACAAAGTCGGTGAAAATAGAATTGGGTGTTTGTTTCAACAAGGACTTCCCGACCACCGACATCAACACAAATTTGACGAAGTCTCTACGGGAGACGGACATTAAAATAAGTTTTCATTTGCTTTCTGGGGTCGTATAATATCTACCACGTGCTTCCAGCTGTTTTCATCACTCAGTTTGTCAATAGCGTTCTTGTATTGCATTCACCATCAAGGCAGGTGTTGTCTGACTGGGGACAGCCACGACTAGTTGTAATACATATACTATAGTATACACTTTAGGTAATTCAAGGAAATTACTACAGTGATGTCCTCAAACACAAGAGTACAAGATGAATCTGTTAATAACGTTCGCTGTTAAGCCGAGTGTGGCCGAGTGTGGCCGAGTGAAGCCGAATAATGCTAGAAGTACAGAGATCCTGTTCTTGTCTCAAAAACACAATTCCTTCGTGGATTCAATTGAATTTATGGGTTGTTTTTACAGTCGTTCTTAAATTATGTTTACGGACTTCACACTGCTCTTTATCCATTAAATCAAACGACAACGAATGTCAAGTTAATATAGGTTAGCTTTCACGTGATGAACAGATTATTCGTCTCTATATATTATACTACTAGTAATAGTATGGCCATCTTAGTTTATAAGTATGCCGATGCTTGATGTTCGTTAATGGACCTATGCTATATAATATCTGACATCAAAAGATAGAAGTAATTTTATATGAATCACGATTTCCTTGATGTCAGGTTGCAGAGCCTGAAACCCACGAGCGCCTGTCTGTCGCCGACACGGGAGAATCCTAGTCTTGTAACCAGGGAGACCGGGAGGGCAAGAGTCATGAAGAGGTGCACATGTCCGGTGACAAGCTTCAAATATCAAACAACATTGGTATTTTATGAACACCGGTCTCTGCGAACGGTATCCGATACAATACGGTTTGTTTAACGATGCCATGTTCATCTCAATGTTTTGCCATTGGAATTTGAGTGCAAAACCTGAGTTGAACATGAAATCGCAGACAATATGGTTTCGTTACCTTCGGAGCTGGCGCCGAGGTTACAATTTTTTTTTAGGATGATTTCATTCTAAACTCAAATTTTTGTTCAAAATTACCTGTGCAGAATTTTAGTTGAGCGTAAAATCGTACTCAGATCAGTTTCAAGAAAATCTTGTATATTTGTCATTAAACGTTCATCGCCGACGTTTGATCAGGAAATAGTATAATGGAACGTTCAAAGACTATACAGTACCGGTATTATTTGCTCACATCTACAAGTAATTACGGTGAATTGTGGTGTTTTCGCGTCTAGATATATGTGGAATTTGATAGATCTGAATGATGGAAACTGTTATCTGCAAGTCTATACTGAACTTATAATTTTTATATGAGTGTAAAACTTGAACATGTTGAATATGAAATCATAGTCATGAAATCATAGTCAATAAGTGTTCGCAGCCCTCGGATAATGATTATCGTTTCTCAAAGCTCTCATATCCACTATGAGACCTAAGCGCTCTCGTAAGTGCACGATCCCAAAGTATGAGAGATGATGTTTCTAGAAATAATACCCTGGCCCCGAAAACTTAAAGTTTTATTCAAAAATACTGATGCATAATTTAAGTTCAGCACGATATCAAATGATATGTTTGAACATAGATTTTGCAGAGATGTATTTGAGTTATACAGCTGTAAGTCATATGAACTGATATACGTGTACATGTCATAAGCATCAGCCGAGATATGTCATCTTTATTAGACTTTACGGAATGCAATATATGTATACGGACTGAAATACATGTCATGTGTACATATGGACTGAGATGTATGCCATATGCCCTGAAGCGGGATGTAATCTGGTCTCACTACGGTTGTAATCCTAATGTCACTGACTAAATATGCTTTAAACTGGGCCTTATCTGAGATAAGATCGCAAGATATGGGTGCACAGACAGCGTTATGCCGCTAAAACCTCATTACAGTAATCTTCCTGGGCTCCAACACTGTTCTAGCTAATGCATTTGTGATAATTACACCCCCCAGATGTCTCGCTAATACTCTCGTACACATTGATCGCGACTTTGCACGTGCTTAGTGCCACCATATCTCAGCGTGATTTTCGATTTTCGTTTGGATTTTATGTAAACAGTCATCGGACGTTTCCAGGGCAATCAGAAAATGAGTTTATGAAAGGTGATCGAGACTCCTTTGTGATGTAGAGTACTGACTACAAACCAGCCTAATGTCTGTATCTGCCACTATCAGGCGCCACCGTCGATATTCATATGATATTAGTATCCTGATAAGCCGCGATAACACAGACATAAGAAGGACACACGTCTGTACAGCACTCGTGGTAGTAGTGTTGACAAACAGTAGGCATCAAACTAAAACCATTTAGTGTTGGTAGTGTTGGCAAACAGCAGACCTGATGTTAAAACCTGTCAAGACACGTACAAAGTCAGTCGGAGATCGGTCATTCTAGGCTGCACCTAGGTCCATTCCTATGGACATCCGTGAAATAACTTTCAACAACAAAAATATAAATACTTCTTATAGTAAACTATTGATGATGCTTGTCTACTAATTTCACAAAAGCGCACTTGAACAGTTGCACTGGAGATTTGCGCTATAAAAATGTGCACAATAATAATAATACAACCACCGTGCTGGTATAGACGAACGTTACACGTGCATGTTATCTGTGTACGCAAAATTTGCTTTCTATTTAATATTTAAGCAAGTCGATATGAAACATGATATCATACACGTATAAACATGTAAAGATGTATATTAATTATTTCATATTTTAGTAATAATAATATTGGATACTAACATGATAAGATTTCATAATATGTTATCTATGCAATTAAACATGTATGTGTTTTCTTTCCCTGTAATTTGTGGTACCAATTAATAAGGCGTAGTTTCAATAACTGCACATGTACTTGATTTACAGCATCCCTTAAAGCATTAGACGTGACATTTATTTGAGTCAATTGAATAACTTTCTACGTTCCTCGTATTTACAACGCTGTGATTGACACGGGTCGTCTGTTGACCCGTCATAGTCCTGCCAGATTGTCTGTGAGGCACGACGTCGGTGACGTGATGCATCCTGCGCAGACGCAGCTAATTGCAATTACGAGTCGACTAACCTCTCCTGACGAATCCCTCCTGACGAACCTCTCCTGACGAACATTTCGTATGTAATTAGCTAGGCAACAATAGTTCTCAATTGCAATCAGCGCATCTATACAGACACAAATATAGGTAAACGTAACTGATTCGCGCAAGTGACGTATGATTGACATCCATGAACTCTGATTGATGTCCATTGGCGCTGGGTTTGAGAACGAGGCTCTGGTTAGCGTAGATAAAAAGTTAATGAATTGAAACTGGGAAAGGTGAATATGGCAATGATTGCAGGATGGAGTATCGCCATTGCAGGACAACGGATGAAAGCATCAGAAAGTAAACAGCACTGTGACACCATGCAGGCTGGCTAATATTTGGCTAAACTCTAATAACTACTCATTATTTTCTTCGTTTGTATTTGTTTAATGGAGGCAGTTAAATATGGAATTTTTATTCCATTGAAATTAAATTGCCTTTACTACGATTTGTCTATGCCGTTGTTTATGTTCCGTTTATTGTGAAACTTCTAAATCAATAAGAAAGTGGACATTTTTGAGCGAGTAAACCATATCTATACAGATAGCTTTCAAACATTTTATTCACTTTCACATTGTTAAAATGTTTACTTTTGCTTTACATGATATACTTTTGGCCACTGAGAACTATTTCACTCACAGTGTATCGTTTTTAAACGAACAGTAAAAAGATAACGTTTCAAGAATAAAACCTTTCGATAACTGGTGTACCACCATCATTAATAATCATTTAATCTGCAATACTAGGGGTATTTTGTATTATATTTATCAACGTCTAACTAATACAGTATACATGTACATCACACTAACTATATAGTGACAAGAAAAATATTTATTAACATTGTTTGTGATGAGAGACGCAAATATTCATTTTAAATATGATTTAATGCTTGTCAACAAGCTTTCCAAATCTTTGACATGGGCTATCAATAAGCCAGGTTGTAAAATAACACGAATTACTTGATTCACGTCGTGGTCTCATTTTGACATCTGACATCGTGGCATTTGGCATAACTGATGCATGTTCTGGAAACATAAACACTCCAATGTCTGTACCTTGGACAGTTGTATTCTGTTTTCGATAACTGGAAACATTCATTCAGGAAAATTAACTCCTGATTTCAACAATAACACCTACTGCCAGACGTGTACATTTTAGATAGTCGACGAGAGGTGCACATCGGATTAAAGACACACGTGTTAAAATAATGTTTAGCATATTAGGATATCATCGGACTGTTGTACAATGATCAGTTTACTGTGGGAGTTGATGACAGATGGACTGCTTCCACGGGTATCTAACGTGATACCCGTAACACTGTGATCACATTAATTATAAATCCTGGGACCTGTATGTGGCTACGGTCTTTGAAATGCCCTGATAATAAGTTAGACGAGCAGCCAGTATCGCGAGAACCAGAGAACAGAAGAAACACATAACAACACTGGCATTCAGTTTAACGCGGCCAGTGAGATTCCCAGAAGACAACATAAAACCACCAGCTGATTCGTTCCATGGTACGCATTTCTCATGCTGTATTAGATTGTAGTTTATTACTTTTATTAATGATAAGAGCCTATAATGTCAAAACTAAATATTTAAATAGTGATAAAGTCTGTAAAATAAATCATCAGTAAGTACGCTCATTCTTCTTGATTCAGTCTGGAATCGGGTGTACGCCATTGGCCATGGAGTCTTATCGAGGTTATCGTCTCAGATAATCGTTATCGTGTTTACAGTTTGTAATGGTGGATTGATGCATGGAGCTGTTTGCGTAGCCAATCTAATTAAGGTATAAAAGGCCGACTGATAACGGAACCGCTTGAAACGTCAACGTGAAGAGATGACGTCTCGACGACCTGGCGTCTCCCCACAACAGCGTCTTCGTCTTCATTACATATTGTATATCATATTACATAAAGAATATAGATATAAAATAAGTAAATCATGTTTTATGAAATTGAAAATCATCTTCATAACAGTTTCCTTTTTGTATGGTTGGTTTGCCAAATTAACTTCTTGTCGTATGTGTTATCACTGTATCTGGGTATTATAGTCAGTTACTATTTGATATCTGCACCCTGAGCTGAGATCTCATGTAAAGAGGCGTTAATACCTCAACTTGCTCATGTTGGGTGTATTCAGATCAGATACCAGAGCACACAATGCATACATTAGGATGGATTTCTTGTAAGATACTCCAGAGCACTGCACCCATGACATATTACTTTATTCTGATACCGATATGTGTTGTTAGATCTAATTATCGACATCAATATCTCACGATGTCTATCAGGTACCTGTACACCTCTGATCCGTGTCAAGCGATCTGAGGGAAAACAATATATCTTTTGTCCGGCACATTGACAAACTTAATGTTTATGACTTGAGGTTACTAAAGATATACTGCATATACCTGGTGGCACCTGGCTAAATCAGGTGTCGGCGGACGGTTCCCATAATATGGTGGGAAACAGTTAAGTCTGGCCCTGCTTCTCAAAGCTATAACACATGCAATCTATGAACACCTTGAATTAGACAGGACACAGTGCGCTCATTCAATGCAAAACCCATAATATTACGGTAGACATGGCTTTAGTTCATGCAACAGTGCCAATAGAAATACAGAATTGCTAAGCACCAATGACATGAATTCGTTATAGAGAGGACGGTTTAGCTGACTCTGGTGAAGTTACGACACTTGTGGGGGCCGCTCTTCTCTCTGATCATGAGGGCGCCTGGGCCAGCTTTCTTCGCCGTGTTGTAATCAGGCGATAAAGTCATGTATAATTAATATGTCAATAGTTGTGAGGTGATGCGCGAGTAATGAAGTCACGGGAGTGGAACGGAAGTCCGATGCTGTGATAGCGTGGAGTCACACCGGGCCAGGTGTGTGTGTGGAGACTTAGGTAAACTCGTCTCCCTGGTGAAGCATGCACTGCACGGCGGACTGCGTCACTGTTGTCGGTTTGATCAACGTCGGCGTTGTAAGCCACTCGTTACTACCGGCGCCGTAGTCTATGCAAAGTTGTCTTCTGACCGAATTCATGAAGTGATTTGTCATTTAAAGGAAGATTTCACGGTGTATGGTGGAGATATAGAGATAGCATGGCGTGAACACGGCAGCGAACACGGGTGCATGCCCTACCCCGGGTGGGCCCTCTGTCAATCCCTCACATAGTTACAGACCATACTGATACACCCCGATATAGAACAGGACGAACCTGACACCGCCACACCAGTGACTCTGCATTCCTCATGAAAACATGTCCTATATGTCAAGGGTTGTCACAGACCGTGGTCCTATGTCAAGGGTTGTCACAGACCATGGTCCTATGTCCGGTTCAGCTTGTCACAGATTATGGTCCTCTACATGCCATGTACATTGTTGTCGCATTTCATAGCCCTGTGTCATATTCAGTTGTTAAAGATCATGGTCTTACGTCCATTAAGGTTGTCACCGATAATGGCCATATGTCATATTAAACTTGTCATAGCCAATGTTCCCACTACACTATATTTTAGGACAGTTGTCACAGTAAGACAGTGTCAAACATGTCCTATAATACTCTATGAGACTAGAAGAAGAAGAAGAAAGAAGGAGAAAGAAGAAGAAGAAGAAAAGAAGAAGAAGAAGAAGAAGAAGAAGAAGAAGAAGAAGAAGAAGAAGAAGAAGAAGAAG
>JAVCKZ010074166.1:0-13431 GCA_034780755.1 Lepetodrilus elevatus
ACACACACACACACACACACACACACACACACACACACACACACACACACACACGCACACACACACACACACACACCACTAATACACAACACACATACACACACACACACACCACTAATACACAACACAGACTACCGGATATGTATGCCACACACATTCTGAATATACATAATGTTCTTGATTTTGATTTTGATAAACCAATAGTAAGTGTTGCTGATACTAAATATATGTTCTGAGAATGTTTACTAACGTCGTGTATTGATGTAATATTTCACAAGTAAAGCTGAGCAAGAATGCACTAACTCGCACGCACACGTATTAGATCCTTTAATCACTCGATTACCTTGTTAGTTGTACTAAGGTCTCTTGTGGTTTTATTTGGGCTTCACACGCGATAACGTGGTCTTTAACAAGGTAAGACACTATTAGATTTACATCTATAATAAATGTGACGTTTGTCGACCTACACAAAGGCTATACGTGGATGGGAAGTCTACAAGAGAGTGCATGGGCCTGCTCATTTCTAGCTGTTCTGCCTGTCCTTTCTGTCCGACGCATGCGCAGTTACACTATGGGGTGTTGATCTTTGGTAACTGCGTATGCGTCCGACAGAAAGTACAGATAGAACAGTTAGAAAGCAGTTGTGCATGCTAAAGAAGAGAGTGCATGATTGTGATAGCAAAAACTGACTTAAGCCCTTTTTATGAATACCGAACCAGGGTATCGTTTCTCGAAGCTCTCTTAGCCGCTAATATAAGGGAAGATAGCACTCTCTTTGCCGATAGCTAATGCATTGCTAAGAGAGTGATATGGTCCCTTGGTGGCTACGAGAGCTTCGAGAAACGATACCCAGATCTTATCCTATCATCTTATCCACCAGGCCTACATAAACTATAGAGATTTGTTCATAATATTATTGTCAGCTAGAAACTCTATCTAATATTTTGTTAGGATTAGAAAAGCCGATGATGACAATTGAGAAGCGTAATGATCTCGTGATAGATTCAACACAACGTCGGTTGAATATAATGGCGTTCTGCGGACGATGATTTAATACGAGCTCTTATTAGACTCGTAAAGAAGCAGACAAATTGAATTATGTACTTGGAGCTGATTCAGTTGTGACAGCAAACACTACAGACACTACAGACAGTGGGCCTGGTGAGGAGTGTCACTTGGGCACCGACATGAATGGAGCAGGCGTGTGTGTGTGTGTGTGTTGTATACAGCTATTGATGGCGTGTTTTCAATCGTCTAGACCAATTTGAAAGTTTTTATTTTTCATAAAAAGAAAATCATTTTCAATAGCATTTAGCGTGATTATAAAATGAATGAAAATAAATGCAGACTGTATTATTTTATATTATATAATCGATATTATTTTATGGCATAGTCGTCTAAATGCAATATTTTGTTCTGGAGTTCATCATTCAAAGCTGAGTACATATAATAATGGCATATGCTAGTATTCGAGTCCAGTACTAGTTCATAGTTTTGGAAATCTTGCCACTCGGGTACATTTTACTTTTAGGATTAATTGCATTTGTATAACGCTATTTTGGATCATGGCCATGCTTTCAGCAGAAATATATTGGATTATTATTTGGAGACCAAAAGTATTATTTCATAGAAAACGTAACATCCAAATTCATCCAAATGGACAGTTCATGCTCGGAGCTTTCTTCATTCTGAGGTATCTTCCGTAAAATACATTACAAGTACTTCCGAGTATTCGAAATTGAGTTACCTCCGGTATATGTCATATCGTGAAGCTTTAAATATCTTCACTTGGTCGATGTGCTATGCGTTACTCCTCGTAGAAGATACATGCTATGTGTGCCAGTTGAACATTACGATACGCACTTTGGATGAAACTCTGCATTTGATTCTGTTTGCCAATATTCCAACATATAAATTCATTACACGTAGATGCAATTTAACGTCATGCACGCAACTAGTTCTTTCGGGCAAATTCTGTAATATGATTACATTGTGTAACTTGAATTTTGGAAATGTCATACGATTCCAAGCAAGGTATTTATACTTGAGGGAATTATTCGCAGTCTTTGAAAATCAGTGAGAAAGTGAAATGAGATCTACTGCATTTTCTCGCAATACTGATATATCAAGTCGATGCTTGTGGTGAGACTAGAAGCCTCAACTACGTGTTACAGTCCACGGTAAACATGAATGATAAGTGCCTCACTCCAGAACCGGATTTGAACTTTAACATTCAGTTTCGTATTCCGACAGTACCACGATGTTAACACGCCAACATGAAGACCTATACATCAAATTGAATCCACTTTTTCGTAATCCCTCTAGACGGCGTGTATTTTTTTAACTTTCGGACTTCCAGAAATAAACTCCTAATTTTAGTGAAAAACACATTCCTAACTAATAGGGAAGAAGGATTTATTACCAGGCATTAATAGTATTGTGGATCTGGGGGTCTTAAGACGGCTTTAACTAAGATGGGCCACATAATTAACCAAAGATAGCGTAGATTATTTGAGTCTACATTTTCTTGGCGCTTTCCAGATTTAGGTCGTTCAATTTCCAACCTACATGACATGTTTCCTATTGCAGTCAATTTCCAGATTTCCGTTTCCGTTTGCTCATCGATCCCGCTGTATATCCGGTGAAAGTGCGACTACTGCTTATGTCTCCAAATGAGCCTTTATGCTCACAGACAATCACCTATACTTGATCTACAGCTATGAGTCTAGCAAAGATCCTCATTTAATTAGCGCTTGGACACATGACTCGCATATTAATCACTGTAACAGCCAAAACTGTTTCCTCAGGGGACTAACTAATAGAATCTCAGAAACGCTGAGAATGTCCCACCATGTATTCCAGGTATCATGTTGTAAGATGATTTACAGCTATAAAAACGATGATGTTTCATCTAAAAACTAACCCTTCCGGCGTTTCTAATTAATCTGACCAGTGTTTCTTTCTGGCATAACCATCGGCTAGGGAATCTCCTGTGTCTGCGTTACAGGATTCCATTGTATGTTGCTCAGTCTTGCACGGTGTCCATCGCTATAGCGTTAATCATGCTATGTAGTCTATTGTTGTCCAGCTGAACCAATTAAATAATTGCAACTGTTAAATGAACACTTAACCCTTCTGACGTTTACTCATGAAGTTAAGTACTGTGGATCTTGATGTCTACATAACCTGATTTCAAAGTGTAATATTGGGTCTTAAGTTCTGGAGCTGGGCATTGCTTCTCGAAGCTTTCATATCTAGTACGAGACCAAATAGCCATCGTTAATACATGGGGATCGTGCACTTACGAGAGCGCTATGGTCTCATAGTGGATACGACAGCTTCAGGAAACAATATCCTAATCATGGTCTGCCTGTGAATCGGATGTGTCTACAGCATAATTAATATCCCAATGTAATAACGGTCCTTCTGGCACTGGTCGTCGGCCATTGAATGTTGGTGCGTGTACGCTGTACATGGTATATAATGTCATGGTAGTATTGGCCCTTCTGGCACCGGTATTTGGCCAGCGTGTCTGGCGTGGGTAAAATCTAACACCATTCATGTGATAGTCCAGCGTACGTACATCTCCGTGGACTGGACGAGGTGATCAGACTTCCTGGCGTCACCAGACACTGTCGGACCTGCTTCCATCACGAATTCGCCAGTGCACTATAGCTATATGTACGTCCTCTTATCTTAGGACCAGAATAGTGATGATACGTCATGTACTTATAGAATGTATACTTTTAGCTATCTATATGTAGTGGATGATAAAGTTTACAGCGTCTGTCTGTATGTACGAATGTGTGTGTGATGTGTGTGATGTATGTGTGTGTGTGTGTGTGTGTGTGTGTGTGGTATGTGTGTGTGAGAGAGAGAGAGAGAGAGAGAGAGAGAGAGAGAGAGAAAGAGAGAGAGAGGGAGAGAGAGTTTTTATTTACTTGGAAAATGTTCCACTAACATTACTTCCATACGAAATTAATTAATTGCTTTCAGAGAACGACATATTTACGAGATATATTACGTTAATGGCTTTGCTTTATTCTCAACACGTGCACACACTTTGAATTCCTGAATGGCCAATGGGTCACATTTTCTGGAGTCTTCCATCATCTGACTCAATTTCAAAAGAAAAAGAAGAAGAATCGAACAAGGCGACTGACAGATTAATTCTTCAAACGGTAAAAAACAGTTATAAGGGTTCCTGGGAAGCAGACCAGACAGTTTTGAACAGCCAGAAGTAATCAGTCCAAATATCACATTGCAGTTATCAATAGGATGTTTCTCGTGTTTCCACTTATCAGCTACTATACGTCGGTATGACACAACTAGATGGTTTCCTTAGGCGGATCATACAGGTGTTTGATTGAGGCAATATTTATTATCAAATGCCCTCTACCAGACAGCCTTATTCCTCTTCCAGAAATGGCCCTAGTTAGCCTAAGGTTCATCTGACATTCACTGGTGACCATAAGCTACTCTTGATATGGGTATGCCCAAGGTAATACCAGAGAGAAAGCCATTTTATCGTGTAATACATATCGCATTAAACACTACAAGCAATACAGTGGCATTCTGGATGGCTTCTATTCTGAATAGTGTCCTTTTCATTACAATGTACACATATTGTTTGAGAATATTATTACCAAAATCAGTCATTAGTAGAACATAATGAAAACAAATACAGACGGTTCTGGTCGTAGTATTTATATAACGGTGACTCTCTATGCCCACAGTCACCCATGCAATTCGTTTCAATGCTCTTCGTAATGATATGGCTAGCATGAATGTGGGAAAAAAAAGCTTTCCTCCATTTCGCTGATAGAGGCTATTTCTTTTTCAAATTGGCCAGACTTTAGGAGATTCGATCTAGCAAAAGACATATCTTCAAAATAAACCTTTAGCGTGTTGACATATTCAGATGTGTTTTCTCTGGGCGTATTTTATTGCGTTTAAGGACAACATTGAAGTGAAGTATAACCTGGATATTTCAATGTACTAGATAACGATGTAATTCCAGATTTGCCGGTCTCAGTGGGACGTATCAATGCTGTCCTCATGCGATTATAAGATTAAAAGATGCATGCATGAACTAGTACTTCAAGTACTAAATCAGAGGATTACTGTTTTACACATTGGCTAACGAAACGATTTCCTGTAACCAGACAAGTTTTAACCACGGCTAATTTTCTTCAATTATTTCAGTATATCGACTTCTGTTTGAATATTTATGTTATATCGTAATATTAAGATTGACCTATGTATACGTATATATATTATACAGTGAATTGTTCCAACATACAGCCTTTTGAAAGTAGAAAGGTTATTGAAATATATGATCGTTTCATATCCGTATAATCTATGTCGTAACAATACTCCGGCAACCGTGAATCTGGTCACATGTACATGTAGCATACTAATAAAGCCTGTCTGGGTGACAGAGACAAGTGCCAGCTAGCACAGAGAGCTTACGAAGTACCACGAATGTGTCAGAGATAATTGCCAGTATTCCGATTCAAAGAAAATCTTCCCAAAATAGTAAATACTTTTTCTTACACAAGGTAAAGATGTGTCAAGCCTGAGCCCGGATCAATGACACAGCGATAGTTCAATTATTACGAAGATGCACTGATACAGAAGATGAAGGATATCTGAGAAAATACATAATCCATGATATTAAGTGCTCAGCTCAACAGAGTGCTCAAATGTGAATACTTGATAGCATCTTGTTCTGTACTGAACTCCGCAACTTTGGAATATACATTTATTAAATTAGGGTTCAGCGCAGCTTTCTATATATTCTTTAACTTATTTCACAGGCTGTATCATCTGCGTCAGAAACGTGGCATCATATAACACACGCATGTACATATATGCTCCGTACATACAATTGGTAATGAAACATTCAAACCACAATATGGACATCTATAGAACAAGTCACTGGAATAGTTGCTGTCCCATAAAGATAAGACATCAGTAGTTTATGGGAAGTAGATATAGAAAATCAATTAAATCAACTAACTGGAATTACTGTGTCTGATGAATGCCATTTAATATATAATTGAAACTAAATGAAGTTCTGAACAGCTGGACAGATTGTGCGGTCAAGATCACATCGACTGACGTGATGAATGACGGCATTCTAGATAGCTGTCTATGGTGGCTAGTAGCTACACATTTGTGTACTGTTTTACAGAAATATCAATCCCACTTAAGAGGGCTGTACGTGCACAGAAAGTTCAGCATTGCATAATGTTGTAATAACTAGAGTATATTCATATGAATAATATCTGGAAGTATTTGTAAATATTGGCTTAACTAACTTCATTTAAAGCAATAAACCATGCATTGAATCAATGAGAACAGTGACGCCCATACTGACAGGATGTTGGATTCTTTCAAGACTGTTTTATTTCAGAAGATGTATTAATACAATTAATGTAATGTTTCTCTATGTTTGATGTCGATAAAAGTACATGTCGGTACGTTAATGTCGCCAAAGTACACACTATAATTTTTTTTACGGGCGATAGTTCTAAGATGTGCGTAATGAAATGACAGCCATGCCCGGGATTGACTGATATGTCTGCTCACGTTTGAGGTTCGGGGAATTTAGGGGTGGTTAGTCTACTGTTAGATATTACGTGAATGACCGCTGTGTATTACCGACGTCAAACTCTTACATTTAACCTTTATATCGATCAGGTGCCCGTTGCACGACGCTCTTGTAGGCTACAATTATTGTAACGTCAACGCTACAGTTACAACCATTGTAGCGCTACCAGAGCGTCATGCAACGACCTCTAGACAGGCTGGAAGAACGTTCTTGATGATGATTCCAATATTCCATCTCATTTGAATTTTGTTGTATTGATCTGCTTGTAAAGTTTTCACTGCTTTGAACAATTCATCGCTAAAATACGTCTCTTATACATGCCACCATGTTTACAACGGTAAATCTCCAACTCGTTTCTCATGTATACAAACTGTACCACACAGCGGATTATTCAATGTATTGTACCATCCATGGTAGCAATGCGACTGTTAGACTGACATGTATATCCAAATCGTATATTCGAAACCCAAACCCAGTGACATGTTTAATACGCTACGTCTTCGTGGAGTACTGGACGCGGCTTTCAAAGGATGTGCATCATTATAATGGCTTCGTCTAGTGTCCTTACGAAATAGCATACCATATGGGATGGATCTTACGATGCAATTTGTTTTATCAAGCAAAGTACGCTATCAGTAACCTCACTGCAAGAGTCTCTTTGTATATACATATACTATAGAATGATTCTTTTAAATAGAGCCCCTGTTTATTTTCAATTTATAAATTATACAGGTGTTTGAGCCGAGTTTACTTTAAGTTTTCGTGAAAACGGACCCAAACCCCAATAGATTCTGGTTATGTACCATCTCCAGCATGAGAAATGGCGCTTTAGCAGTGTTTTTAACATTTCCACTATATAACTTTCAGTGTTGGTGTTTTGATTTCTACGTCACAAATCTAATTAGCATATATAATACCCACATGCCTCTGTGAACTTGCAAGATTTCTACCGGGTACTATACTCTGTATACTCAGGGGCTCTATTTAAAAGAACCCTATTATAGTAGATGTCATCAATGCTTTAATTAATGCCTGACGTCATCAGACACTTAGTATTCCTACTATTCTCCTAACAACAGATGCACATTCTTTGGTATGAGCTTCATATGTTTGGAAGGAATAATGTTCAATACAATGCTTTTACACTAAGGTTTCCGCCATCGTGTGTGGGTGGCTATATGTATAATCACTCTTAGATGGATGCTATAAAATACAAGATACAATAAAACACATTAACCACTAGTAGGGAATGTGTTACAGATTAAGACAGTTAGGAAGATATCAATTACAAATAAGTAATCTCACTTCTCTATGGCAAACATTCAGATGCCCATTTTAAAAACATACTTGGGAGACCGTTTGATTAATTAGTTGATACATCATAAAGCACGGTGTATATCTTCTTTCCAGTGCTTTATGGATAATTACTTGCAATTGTTTTTAAATAGTAGAAATGAGATGTTTATCAGAGATGAGAAGATATATAACTGGCGGATGTCCTGTAGTAGTAGTATTAATATTCCATTGTACCATCCCAGGGCTTACACGTAGATGCACATATCGCGGTGCAGCCCCAAATAGCAAGCTGACGCTTGTGACACGTCACTACAAGACGTGCAGTGATCTCTGGGCCCCGTTGCTCAGAACTATTGTAGCTACAACTACTGTACGGTCAACGCTTTCTATTGTGGCGGAAGCCCAGTTACAACTATTGTAGCACTACAACTGTTCTGAGCAACGTGTTCCAGTACTGCACCCATGCTTCATTAATGTTTCAGTTCATTAACAATAATTCTACCACAGGATATTTCAATAAAGTATCAAATGTCTTGACTCTCATCAAAGTTTCAGGAGTAATATCCCGGTATATGAAGTACACTTCAAAGAATACTCGGTGTATACATGCATGCCTTTATCTAATTAATATATTTCGTCCACAATTCTTTTTAGGCGAATCCATCATCATGCATTTTAGCTACATTCGATAATCCGATTATTTAAGCGGTGTGGGTGATCAGGAATGTCGTGAATATCATTGAAAGCAAACTACTCTGGTACTTCAATGTATGAAGTGGAATAGTAATTGATTTTCATCTCCCAGTTAATACTTTCATTTTCGTGTATGGCAATCCAATTTCAACAAGTGGAACACGTCAGTTCTTACCATCACTTAAAGCTCCTTTATGATCACAGTTGAACGCTTAGTATCTACGACGAGGCTCGACGGGGGCGATCGTAATCTGTCGGATTTTGATCGCTCGAATTACCGTACTGATTGTTTTATGACTATTACAATAACATTCTAAAATTTACCCCAAATAGTAATAACGTAGTAAATAAGTAGCTGTCCGTATAGATACTTAGATAGGTCAACCATAATTTCCCCTTTCAATTCTTTGTTAGTTATACGGACAATTGTTTTTGTGTAGTTATTGAATCCCGATAGACGAAACTGAGGAGTGAGGTACAGTATAAGCTTGACGTAGTGAATGCTTTCATACAATAACTGTGAAGTATCATCCAAGTTACGAAGTTCTTTGATATAGGAACGGCTTGCGGATGTATTGACATAGCTAAATGTTCTTTTTTAGAACGTATATGAATTATGATGGACACATTGTATATTCAGACACATATTCAGCATAGAAGAATAAAGTGCATATATACAGTTATAAAGATATAGATAATCTCTACCGGGTGTCCATTGATATCAATGTTGTCCTACGAGTTGATATCAATTTTATCAACGAGTAGGATAGCATTGATATCAAAAGACACCAGGTTGAGATTCTATTTATCACCCAATATCAGTCTTAAGTCATTTAAGAAGAAAAACAGCACTTCATGTGTTACATTTTTACTGGGAAGCCAATGAACAAGCTGATGGGGTTTTGCACTGTGACGTCATGTCATTGTTATGACGGTGGCGACAGTCGGTGGTGATAATATCACAATGCCAATGGTAAAGCCTTTGGCTACTGGAGGATAACTATGCAAATTAAAAATTCTTGACCAATCAGTGAAGTTGAAAAATGTTATCTCCTGGAGAATATCGTTGTTGTCCTCCTGATGTTATCTCAAGTGGATTCATACAGTTTGCACATCGGTTTTTCCGTTCAGACAGTCAATCCTTAAATAATACACGTACAACTAATTGCACTTGATTGTGTTATCCGGGAATTGGTCGAAATCCATTCATAAGGAAAAAATAATGTTTTCATTCAATGTTGAATACGTAATTTAATACTCAAAGTGGAATTATTTAATATTATACTTTTACAAAAATAGCAAAAGGGCATGTAGATCAAACGGCATATATTTCCATTCATTTATCTTGTCTTCCGCTAAATGATGTTATCACGTCATGAAAGTGTGTTCTGAATGCTTTCGTTCACTTCAATCAATGCGTTTGTTTACTTCATCACCATAGATTTAATAAAAGCCAAACATTGCACTTTTCGTAACATATGTTCCAACGAATAATCTAACACATTGCAAAGTAGTTTTAACGTAAATTGTAACATTTCTTATCAATTTCGCGAATCAAAGAAACAACCATTAAATATGGATTATGTGGTTTAAAAGTGTTTTAAACTATATATTTAAATCGTATGCTTCACTATGTACACGGCTCCGATGGCCATATACTTGTAGATATGACACAGAGTTCATTAACAGGACATCATCCATGATTTATCGAGAGATATAACTCTCACGATCGATCCACCAGTCGTTTCAAACATGGTCTATTGAGCTGATGAATATCACAACATATCTTGCAACCAGAAATACAAGTAACTGTTTTCATAAACTGATTAATAGGTTTACTGAAATCTCTGCAATCATTTTATTGACATGACATCTGTATACGGCCAAGGAAGATGTGATACAGATCACGTAGTGGACGAGTATATATTGACGGCTGTTGCTTCCGCCGATAAAAACACGATAAACAGCAATTGGAAGGAAATAGATTATCAATGTCTGATAACTTAACGATCGTGAGTATATCAGATTATTATACTAAGTTACACAGAATTATTCTGTGTAACTTAGTATTACAGAGACGAGTACTGAGATTATGATGCACGTATTTATCAAAGGCAGATTCAGAATCACTGGTTACAAATATTATTTGTAGAATGTGTAGAATTGTTGGAAACGATGTATTCTTTCCAGGTATTTTTGACAAACTATACCTCCCATGTTTGTCTTTTAAATAAAATAAAAAATAAAATAAAAATAAATTACAAAACCGAACAATGCCATAATCAGGAAGGTTCCGTTATGGAATTAATATAAATCACAACTGATTGAATACAAATAGAAGAATTCTAAGGGACTATATTTGAATTAATGGACAGCACGTTTGTGGAGTGTAAATAGATGCTAATTATTTTCTCTTGTGTGATAGGCAATGCAATGTAGAGACTAGTACGTATTTTATATGTGTACTATTCATGTGGGAATTACCCTGTTCAAACTAGTGTTTATTAATATTCGAAGTTTATAGGATAACATTGATATAATTACAGTATGTATTTTGTGTATTTATAATATCGCAATTCGTATTTTAGTGTATTTATAATATCGCAATTCACATACATCTCATGATCAAGCAAGAATATTATGTTATAAAAAAGCTATGCATATAGGACCTATCATGATAGATAGTAGGAGCGGACCATGATGCGATTTTTCATGTGAGGAAGATTTGACAATAGGAATATATAATATTATACAGAGGAAAATGAATTACTAGTAACACATTTCTTAAACCAGGCATTCCTAGGTACACAACCTTCAATAGAAATAGCAGAAATGTCAAATGGGGCTGATCAATTGAAAAGGTAAATGTTATAGCCTAGAAACAAGCTACTTTACATTAAGTATTTAGAAATGGTATGATTATTAGAGTATAATATATACATTAATGTTTTTAAAAGATAAATCAACTTGAATTATTAACGATATTCCGTAACGTACCTCAGAAGTTAGCAAATGATTCTGAATTATAGATGTATACACATTGATTTGGCAAAGTGAAATGCCGGGGGTCAGGCTAGCTGGACACCTATTAATTCGTCCGTGGTTCAGCATACAGGCAAAGTCTTACCAGTTGATTTGTTTGACAATAATACTTGACCTCGGTTGGAAACTACTTTCAAATCAATACGGTAGAAGCAAATGGTATACCCAGTTTATTATGTTACAAGATTATACTTTGTACTTTAGTATTGTTACTTTTCTGTATACACGTACTTACATTTACCCATGGATTAGACATCGTATGTTGTCAGGTATACAGTCTAGTCAAAAGTAGGTTATATTCTGTCAGCTTCCTGAGTTTTACCCTCATCCCTTCTGTCAATTATTTTGATATTTTTGAGAAACAAATCTTTTCTTGATATTCAAACAAATATCCAACCCAGGGCACTAACACGGCAGGATTACACCCACAATCCACATCAGCCCGTGGATGATTACTCTGACATTTCAAAGAACTATTTATACCCCTCTTTGAAACTAATGGAAAACATCCATTCCTTTTAACTAGTGTTGCACAGTGACATACTAACATGGGATCGCAACCATGCCTCTGGCTATTCAAACTTATACAGCTTCATTTCGCTTATTCGGATACATGTAATCGAATTATATATGTCAGATGAAAAGAAGAATAATGTCTTTTGATGACCTATCAGATCGAATTCAGTGTTAGTGCACATTGGTGACATTTTGAAGTCGGTATTGATATTGGAGATTTCTAAATTTAACTTCAAAGAATAATGTGGTAATATTTCATGGTTCTTTGATATAACAGCTAGTGCCCTCCGCGTAATAACGAGTGTATTCATATTATCAAATTAGGACAAACGTTTCCCTCTATGTAATCACAGTGTCCTAATTATGTGTATAATACAAACGCTGCATACGAAGATATACATATTTTGCAACCACATGCGATCTTCTTTTTTTAACAACGTAATTGTGTGATATTATGTTAAAAGAAATGTGCGAGTGACTTTAACGTGTGAGTGACTTTAACGTGTGAGTGACTTTAACAACGTGTATTGTCTTTGCAATATCTGTTCAAAACCAAGAGCTGTTAGTGAAAACTCACTCCTAATCAGCTGATGCCATAATCAATATTTACCACGAATACATTGAACAATTGCATTACTGTGCTGTTAATTCAGTAATTGCATACATTAACTTTTCCGTAAACCACTGGCATTTTTCGTGACAAGCATCGCAACATTGATTACAAATCCATATGTTCCCGGAACACAAATGTGTCTATCTACGTGCACAGACTAAAACAAGGACATTCGCTAAATTGACATGCCTTGTGTAGGAGGTGTGAAACGTTCATTATCCACACACAGACAAAGGGTAGGTTATTGCGTGATGTTTAATCACAGTTGAACACCAAATGTAGCCTTATTTCGTATTGACAAACATCGCGTGACATCCTATGTTTGATGCCCCCACTGCACCAAGAAGCATATATTAGACCAGTGCAGTGGGTATAATCTGGGTCAGAGGAATCAAATGGCGAGGAATACATACACGTATATTAACGATGAATCAAACCCAGGAGCCTAGAGTGACCACTTAACATGGTCCATGTTTAATATAAGTCTTGATACTAGATCAATGCAGGACCATTGTTCCAGGTTAAACAGCTGGTCGCGTCAGAGAAGTCAAAGTAACGTGGAATCTCGTGCCCGAGACATTTTAGTTTGGGCGCACTTTACGGGAAACTGTAAAGGGATAATGATGTTTTTGATTTTTGTTTACAATATACGGAG
>JAVCKZ010074177.1:0-13431 GCA_034780755.1 Lepetodrilus elevatus
TGGTGGTGGTGGTGGTGGTGGTGGTGTGTGTGTGTGTGTGTGTGTGTGTGTGTGTGTGTGTGTGTGTGTGTGTGTGTCGGTGTGTGTGTGTGTCGGTGTGTGTGTGTGTGTGTGTGTGTGTGTGTGTTTGTGTCGGTATGTGTGTTTCGGTGTGTGTGCGTGTGTGTGTTTGTGTCGGTGTGTGTGTGTGCGTGTGTGTGTGTAAGGGGAGGAGGTGAAGGTGATTATTTTAGACATAGACAGCCAGACAGACAGTGTATGTATTCACTGCATTCTTGACCTACATATTAATATACATATACAACTTATCATCTACATCAGACAGATTGAATAAAACATATACCATAAAACGTGAAACAAAGTGTGGATGCAGCCACGAGGAACAGGATCAGAAGGTAACATCTATTTTGGTTAAAAAGTACATAAAGCAAGATCTATCGTCTGAATAAGAATCTACACGAAACTTACCTATTCTAAATAAAACTTTCATTAGGTATCAGTTCTATGAGTGAAACCCTATACGATGTCACATTAATGTGAGGTTACACTATACACGAGGTAGCACCTATTTAAGGAAAGGCATACGCGAGGTAGCACATATTTGGAAGGAAAACCTATACGAGGTAGAAACTTTGTGAGAAAAAATCCCCTACACGAGGTAGCGCTTACTTAAGGAAAGCATACGTGAGGTAGAACCTACATGTGCGTGAAAACAAACCTACACGAGGCAGCAAATACATGAGGGAACACCTACACGAGGCAACACACATAACGAATAACACGTGGGGCTGCATATATCGAAGTGAAACATGTACTTGTGGTAGCTCATAATGTGAAAACAAGCCTACACGAGACATAACTAAAAACAAACCTACACGAGACATAACTAAAAACAAACCTACACGAGACATAACTAAAAACAAACCTACACAAGGCAGCACATACATGAAGGAAACCCTACACAAAGCAGGACCCATTTGAGGGATAACATACCCCAGGATGAACATACTTTAGGAAAACCTTACACGAAGCAGCACCTAAACAATACAAACACAATTATATGTTCAAGAAGGTTAATGCACATCTGCAGTTTCTTCTGTATAATTGTACAACAACAGAGTTCAAGATGCATTTTAAAACTATAGAACTAGGTTACATGTTCCTGTTGTCAATATCCCAGTTTATGCTATAGACGTATTTAATTACTATGTGACAATGTACAAGGACACTTCGAGCTTCGTGTAATGAGATAGGCAGAGGATGTAACACATAATCACCAATATTATGTCAATATCACGTAGACTGACTTACTCACGGCCGTCTGGAGTGTAAAGTGAGGTTTTACCTGACTAATCCTGGATTGTATTATATTTGATGGTGGTAATGTTTCAGTCAACATGAGTAGACCACTCCTCGGAAGCATACAGAGCATATGTTTCATATAGTCCATATTGAATATGGGTCGTCGGCTTACGATATATGTGACCTCGTTTGGGGGTATAAACCATACAAACTCCATGTACAAAAACGCAGTTGGATAGACGTTTGATGAATACAAGACGTTATATGAGACTCTTAACTTCGAACGTTGACCTTACATTGAAAATATGTTTTAGAAGATATAATATATTCCTTACTATATACATGCTTATGTTAATGAAAATATTGAATTATTGGAGTGCATTTTGGAACTGTCAATGATGAACCCATGAAACAAGCAATACTTGGAAATGTCTACAGTAGCGTTAATGACATAACTTGTGACGTTTTGAGATAGCACTGCACGACATTAGTAAATAATGCACTAGTTATTTGTCAACAGTCTGACAATGTTCTGACGAGAGCACAGAGACATATATACATACTACGCACAAAACAAGAAGGTGGTATGTATGTATGCATACAGGTTATATGGAACTCCACATTTTTTATGATTTTTGGGCGAGTGAGTGAAATTTTATTACACATTAAGTACTCAGATACAGATGGTAAAGTAGCGTACTCTTTGTAGTTTTAGGTTAACTCCTAATAACTGTCCAATGTCCGTCATCTGTAGACGTAGTTCTCCCTCTAGACAGACATGGGTTAGCGACAGGAGAAACGTAGAATGGCTAGCCCATATTTCGACAAGATTAATAATCCAGTACTAACTGTCACCTGTTTGGCGTGTCAGGCAAACTAACAGCATGTGCGTCACACGAAGATCCCAGGAACAAAGGACCAGAGTTGTGGAAATTAGGTTTTCTGACGGGAAACATTTTAGTTCATCGGGATGTGCCATATTAGAGGTTAATCCAGCGACCCTCGAGCTTATGTGTCGCCGCAGACAAAAAGAGAAGGAGGTAGGAGGTCTCCCTGTCGTACACCATACTCGTGTATAGTCTATAGAGCATAGTGACAGCCCTATGATGACGGGACCTTTTAGAGATACTGATGGTTCATAGCTAAAGCAATTGCATTCCCATATTCCTTCACTTTTGGTTTGTTTGTAGGACGCTTGAAACGAATTTAGCTCGGGAATTTTGGAGAGGAACTGAAGTGACTTCGAGGGCTTTTATCTTAGTATATATGTTTGAAGACGTGTCTACTTCCAAGTTTGTGTTTACTTTAACATACCCAGCATGATCGAGACTTATTGAATGGAAAGGCTACTAACCCTTGCCTATCAAACATTGAGGGGTTGGTCTATCTATGAATGAAAGCACCCCGATTGAATGATTGATCACTTTGGAAGTGCTAAGATACGATCTTTTTTTTATATGAAATAGTAAATCCGTTTTACAATGGGAGTAGTTCTGTTCCTATGCACAATTACGCCAGGTAATATGCGTAGCTGTGTTCTAGCCAATATATCATGTGTTTGCATGCATTATTATCTAATTTTCTGGTATTACATGCAGTATTATCTCTACGTATTGTATGTGATTTTGCTTAAAACCACATTTTGTTTAGAATAAAATACATAACGAAATTAATATTACATTCAAGCTTAGAAACCAATTCAACATTATATATAACAAACACCGTTCAATATTGATCATTGATGATTATTGTCGCTACTTTAATTGGTTGTAATAATAAACGATTCGCAAAAGTGAAGTACTTTTTATAATATATTCGTTACTATGTCTCTCTCTCTCTCTCTATCTTCTCTGTGTGTGTGTGTGTGTGTGTGTGTGTGTGTGTGTGTGTGTGTGTGTGCGTGTCGTGGCACTACTGACGTATACAAATGCAAGCACTTCCTTAATGCTCTACGATATCTTCAGGTACTTTTCTGGTATATTGTCTTCGTCGCATATCCGGGTAAAAACAATATCTAGACTCTTAATCTGGTTCTGCCTGTGCCCAAGTCGACTTTGACCTAGGTCATACTACTTCTCGTAAGTGGACAGTGCACCAGGGTAGGTGTTGGGTTTCAAAGAATACACAACCCGTCTGAACAACGCCGAGTCAGTTTTCTTGAATCTGAGCGTGATTTATTACTTTTAGCTGTGATACGGAATCAAGTAAACTTGCTCCGCGTCTGTACCACGATAGCCTTGTGATGACTTGATCCATAGTCACAGGCCATGAACATCTATACTACAGGTTACCTTTTTGGACTCTCTGCATGGTGTTTTCGTTTCAGGTCAATTATCAGTATCTTGACCCCTACTACATTGATCGCAATATCTATTCGGATATTAGACTATTTAGGTATGCTGTGATTTAGATGAAAAAGATCATCGCGTATACCGTTACAATAACCTAAGCAAAGCTTATAATTTTATAGTACTCCCCCCTTCTCTTTCTCTCTCCCTCTATCGCGACCTCTCTCTTTCTCTCTCTGTCTCTCTCTGTGTGTGTGTCTGTCTCTCTCTGTCTCTCTCTCGCTCTCTATCTATCTATCGCTCACCTCCTTTTTGCTCTCGTCTTTTCTCTCTCTCTCTCTCTCTCTCTCTCTCTCTCTCTCTCTCTCTCCCTCCCTCCCTCCCTCCCTCCTCTCTAACTCTCCCCTTTCGCTCTCTTAACAATATCTCTGATACCGTATGTCACATTAATTATGTGTTGTACGTTGCATGCAGTGGGTGCGTCTAACATTGGCAGTAACTATTGCCTACAGGGCATTTGGTGTATAAGGACATTGCTCCGCCTTCCGACATCAATACGAAACTTATTAAATCAATTACAACGACACATATTTCGTAAAGCACTTGTCAATCATGTCCTCTCAGAACAAGGTCATCTGTCATCGAGCAGTGATGATTATGTCAGCGTCTGTCATCGCTGATCACTTTGACAAACACGTCAGCCTCTACCTTGAAGGCATCAACAGTCGGATTGCATGTTCACCTATCAGCAACACAGATAGTGACAGCTTACTTATCGTGATTAAAGACTGACGACCAGACACCCATCGATCTCGTTTAATGACTGGAATCAATTACTTCTGATTGGTCAGGGATCCGGAGTCTTTTGATTTTATTGGCTGGCATTTCAGGCGAGTCTCTTGATGTTCTTTCGGCCTTAGCTCTGATTGGACCTACGTAATTTCAATCTTTGTATTCATTGGCTATATTTATTCTTGATGGTATTTGATGTTGCTTTGTCTAATAACTATGATTGGACGGGGACTTTGGGACTGCCTGTTGCTAAGGATATAAACAACCTATGACTTTTTATAGTCCCGCGCAATTAGGTTAAGTAATTGTAAAATGTCCTTTCTATGTGAAACTCTCGCTTGAAGACAGTTTTCAAGATTAGGCCTGTCTTGGTAAAGATTGGCTAAATGATTTGGTCTACAACGACCATTTCTCAAACACAGTTTCTCGTCTGCTAGTGTTGTCACACGGTTTTACTGTGGGTCCTATTTGTAGCACCATCACCACATGGAAATAGTCTTATCGTAAGTTAAAAAAGAATCTGAATTTGTTTCTAAATGAAATGTGCTTTAACAAGTTAATAATACCCTAATTGTACTGCACATCAGTGTATAATTACTAGTATTCAAACAATATGTGTGTGATTTATCGTACACCATTAGCAGAAGGTTCATGACTTCAAAAAACGCACTGAACGCTTTGAAGCTATGTATCTACAAACTCATGAGGCCATACTAACCCAAAGATGTGACCACCAAATCAAGCTTCAATCATCATAGCATTAACAGAATACATCTACCCTACTGTGAACGGCTATATCGTATCACTCCCGACTTAGCTGTGGATTTTCTGGTCATTGTCCTGAAGATTAGGAACTCACAGCGACAACGGCGTTGAAATGAAACCCCTGGGTTATCCCCCCTTCATTAATCAGCTTGATTTAATGCTACATACCCGCTACATACCCTGTCATTGTGGTCGAGGATTCACGCCGGAGGGACGAAACTCAACGCCAGCTTGAGACGTACATTCAGTATAACTGATGTACAGGGTTCTTTGTTTAAATGTTGAGATTGCCATAGTCTAGTGTAAGTGTTATACAGTACTCTATTATAAAGCGTATTTGCGGTTTGCTGTATATGTACAGTAGGATAGATTGTAGGCATGGATCAGACAACAAGTAATTTTGAAGAACACAACATGTATCCTTTGGAGACTCTTTGGAGGAAACGCGGGAATTTGGTCTTCGCGTGAATTTTGTAGGATGGAAGCGAACGGGTACCGAGCAAATCAACCCAGATGACTTCTACCCTCGATGACCATGGCACCCTTTCTAGAAGCTCCTGTATCCAATGTGAGCGACCACAGCGCTTCAGATGGTATTTCAGATGGGTTTATCCCAAGGCTACTATCTCCTTCCCCCATTGATGACTGTCGCGAACATTCATCAGTGGTACGGATGTCTCACAATACAGGCAATGGATTTCCACGTCCGACGACCAGAGCCATTCTGTCGTCTCACGCCCGTGACACCAGCAGATTTCACTAATCCGTGCCAGATGCTATTGACAAAACACAGACAAGTTAAAAGGCAGACTACTTTAGACATCATTCTGAAGTCGCTGGCGCCATACCGTCAGGATACTCCCAGCAAAGAGCCGAGTCCGACTCCAGACGACAACGTATGATCTCTTCGAATTGAACACCAGAAACCCCCATAGTTTACGTTTTATAGAAGTGACGGTTCCGGATATGACGGTTTATCCCGGGGATTTTGTTGAGCCGTAGTTGTGTGAGCATCGGGAACCATACAGACCCAGACATAGGGGAGGGGACTATTTCCATTCCTGGGGTTCAGTGTGGAATAGAGCAGTTTATGTTTGATAACTTTGATAACATAAATGTGAATAAATAGAATCTATGGATTTGTTCATAATCTAAATAAAATGAAAAATATATATGTGTTATTAAAAGGGGGATTACTTCGTACACATGCTTACAGTTAATACATAATTATATAAAAATATGAACATAATTATTACTGTACAACTATTTACACAAACTCTTAATCTGGTTTCAAGTGTCAGTCATATCAATCAGATACACTTTTCAAAAATAACAAGGAAGACCTTCAAGAAGAACAGCCATTACTAGAACGCTACCACCAGACTTGTCAAACTTACTTTCAAGTCATCCAGCACACCATTATTCAAAGCTCCCTTTCTTGTGAGAGTTCCGTAAGTACGAGTCACTGTCCATGTTATAGGTTTTTAATTTTTGACGTCGAAAGAAAAATGTCAGGGAAAGTGAACTGCATAACCTGCGGATATTATGCAAATGACGTAACATGATCTAAATCTTAAACCGCACAACAGAGACATTAATGGTGCATTGTCACCCAGAACTGTATAATACCAATATGTACGGAGTATGCTCTTAAGTATTTAAAATATTTAAGTGTCCAAGTCTCAACTCTGGTACGGAGGCTCCACGAGGACGGGCGACATCGAGTAGCATCACCATATTTGGTTACAAAGTCACGTAACCAAATTCTTCATCTCTTAGTGGTACTGCGGGCGGATGTGGCTTTGGGTTCTGAGGTGACGGAGAGGGGGTTAAGAGGTGACAGGGGGAGGTGTCTGTGGGTCCCGGGGGCCCCGGGTACATGGGATGAGCGTCTCCCTCCCTCTCTGATCCTCCCGTCTGTACCCGGAGGTCGACCATCTGCGGGATCAGGCCTGCGAGTGACACCGTCTCTGAGACCCGGACTGCCAGCGAACCCTGCTACACGTATCTGCTTTCGGACGATTTTGTCTAAAATCCGATATTTAGCTCCGTGGGTATTGTTCATGAGCTGACAACACCGTTTAGACCATTATAGAAGGTTTTGGAGGGGTTGCAATGAAAGGACCACTTACCGCTAAAATAGGCCGAAATCATATCAGCTATTGAAAGGCATAAAACGTTTGAGAAAATGATAGGGTACTTAGACAGGGAGGATTTCCTCGCACCCCGTTATTTCGGTGCGCCCTACGCCCGGGACATGTGTCTCAGATACAATGAACTGTCTTACCAGGTCTCCGTCTAAATACCACCTTCACTCCTTTCCCTAGCTTTCAAACTACAAATTAAAAACGATTGATTATAAATGGTCGTAATAGATTGAAAGGAAATTTAGTTAGTTGATGAAACTATTAAAACAACAAAACGGGTATCATTCTATGTAATTCCTCTTGACAGATTTCGTTGAATGTCAGTAGTGGTAATAATCTAATAATTACAATATCGAGTTTATTAATATGCCACAGGTAATAGGCTATGCTTGACAATATATATTTGATATATTGTGTCGCCAATGTGAAACAATTCTAAAGATGTTTATGCTTTTTGTTTAACAATTTCATGCATGGATTTGAAAGGCAATAACTATGTTAGTTTCCATGGAACTTAGAAGTGATACTGGAGCTTGTCCCTATCTATAATGTGGTTAGTAGTTCAATAATAGTATGACGTGTACATAGGGCAGACTGGCTATTAGTATTAATAATGTTTCCTCTGCTGATTCCACGTCTATTTCTAACTTGCTGATTTATAGTTGACATTTATTAGCATGGTAACTTTGTGTATGATCTTAATAATTTACGATATTTAAAAAAACCCGGTTAAAGCCATAATAAGTCTGATATTCACCTAGTTATTATATTTCAAAATATTTAACTTTATTTAATAAATGTCAACCGGTTTTAATTCTAAGTGCGACCATGGCCCAGTTTTGACGCTTTATAATGACATGCGGGTTGTGGTAATTGCGGCAATTCAAATTTATTATCAATTTTTCAATTAGTTAAAAATGCTTCCAATAGCAGAATTCAATGCTGTTTCATATACTTAAAATACAATTAACTCTCGTGAGCGTTATTATTTTCTTCATACGTTTTTTCCTAAAGTGTGATTGATGACGTTATTTGAAATTGCCGACACATTATTTGAGTTGAGTAATCATCAGTTCAGAACAGTTTTCTATTATTAACTTAATGTCTCTAGAGCACATATGATAGTTGCCCCCAAAATATCGTATTATCGAATTTCATTATTTGTAAATAGATTATACATGCAATTACATGTATGTGGAACGTTACTTGTAGAGTCATTAAGCTATTGTTTAATGTCATGTCCAGTATTATTTCAACAATCATGGCTAATCTTTAGAATAGGATCATTACTAACAGTACACCGTTGTTATTTTTAATATATATTTTTTTCTGATTACATCATGATACGTAACGAGTAAATAGACGTGCTACGACTTCACATGCAAGTTATCTCCCTGGATTGATATCAAATAATGTGTAACAGGATTACAACATTATATCCTAAGAAAAAAAAATTTCAACTCACAATGGTAGGGTACTTAGACAGGGAGGATTTCTAAGAGCACTAGAGTTCCGTGAATAACGGTACAAATCTAATAAGTTAATTTGCTAATTATCTTCTAAGTCGTTATCTTGGCTTACGGTAGATGTTGAAATAACGTTAAACACTGCACATTTGTTGATTTTTAATTGGGGTTTAGAGTAGCTTATTTCACTAATATAACGACTTGTGAGTTTGAAGCAGGAGGAAATCCGCAACATCCTTAGCGCTGAATGTTGCAGTAACGCTGCAAGCGCCGGCTGGCACTGACAGACCAAGGATATCTGCATTGCTACACTGCAGTACAGATATAATTTATAGTCATTACTATTGCTCCTCGCTAGGAAATGCCTGAAGACAATGTCATTTACAGTCCCGACCTTGACTGAGGAAGCATCTTCTTTACTTTCATCTAATAGTGTTCCTTATCACTAAATAACGTAATGAGGCATGCGCTGTCCTCCGTTTGCACATCAAGAAAAGTATGAGATAAACGAGCAATGTGGTATTGAGTGCATAGAAATTAACTCAGCTCAGTCATTAGTAGAAATAGGTAATTTATCTGCATCATGAAGCATGACGTGACTATCTATATCCCCACGTTTTTATTTGTATCTAACGTATTTGTATCATTGTATATTACTTGTAATATGTCGGCAGTCGTCTCTCGTAATTATTTTAGAATGGCATGTATATATTATATCCTGTAATAACGTGCAGTTTTTATATAGCGCTGAATCCACGCTACAGCATGTTCAGAGCGCTGTATATTGTTATGTATGTTTTAGTGTATATTTACAAGATGAGACGTAAGAAAAAACTGCCTATCTATATTTTCTTTAACAAAACCGACACAAGGTCGCCGTCTGCATAATAAAAATACTGGCAAAATGTTGTAATAAAAACTAAACGTCTATCGTCCCTCACTTGCCTAAATATAACTGTCGTATTTGTCAAATATGATCTCCACGACCCTAGACTTGCTCATATCTGCCGTAAATGGGGAATGCTAGTTCGAGATTCGTCTAGCATTTCCTGCTGATCATAGGCTACTTGTTATACTCAACAAAATACAGTAAGGCCTGCAGATGTTTTGTTTGGAAGCTTTCTATCACATTTCGGAATTCTGCTTACGACTTCTGGTGTCATTCTTCTTGCAGTGTGTCTTCGTCTTCTTGAAGACTCCCTGGACACTGTAGTCCTTTGGAAATTCTTTGTTTTAAAGTTAAATTCACATGTACAAAAGGGAAACTGGTATATATGGATGTGGTCAGGGGAAGACCATGCCCACATAAACAGTAGTATATGGTCGACAGGGAAGGCTAGAGGAATCTTGAGCTAGTGGATGGTATACGTAGTCTAAATTCTAGCTAATATTTGTTTTTCATCCTTTACACCGTACCTATGGAGTACACAGAGGATCTAACTTGTAAAGATGCATCCATGCATTCTCTGCCGTACAGGGTGATCCAATCATTTTGTTCATTCCACATTCAATGAAGGCACTGCCATTCTACGATCTGTTGATATAGTAATGCATACATATAGGTACTCGCATCCAATATAGGTACTCGTTTCTCGAAGCTCTCTCATGTCTACTACCAGATCATAAGGACTCTCGTAGCGATCTCTAATACGTGGAGTGGAGATATCGTATGCTTTCGAGAACGCTATGGTCTCAGAGTGGATAAAAGAGCTTCGTGAAACGATACCATTCTTTATGTTCTATATTTAATTATGTACGATGTTCGTTAAGAATAAACTTTCAGAGAGCTCTCTTATCAACTACGAGACCATAGCGCCCTCTTTGCAGTGCATTAGCTATGGTTTCTTAGTGGATAAAAGAGCTTCGTGAAAGGATACGCTTTTCTCTTCTGTCTCCAGGTATGATTATGCCACAGGAATGAATATAGACATAGCGGTACACACTCATAGACATAGCGGTACACACTCATAGACATAGCGGTACACGCTCATAGCCGTTGTACCACTGCCGCTAACCACTGTACGCTCTCGAGAGTCTGGCTGGCAGTAAACTCTACACGATCATCAGCTCCAGCGATATAATTGCTCATATCAGATTATAACTGACATAAATCACGATGTGGGTTATTTTAATGTTTGATCTGATGTCTATCGCAAGTCCGTGTCAGTAAGGTTCGCTGTTTGTTTTAAATATAGATCATGATTAATTACTTAATGGTGTTGACACTTACACGGCTAGATGACAGACTGGGTGGTATATGGACGGCAGAGGTTACTTCACTGTGGTCGGCACCGGTAGCAGTTCATAGAAGACGAGTCATTGTAATGCCATCTTGGTGGGTAACTGTTCCTCCTGGCATCAATTGTCAAGACAGCGGTTATTTGGTCTTATATAGGAATATAATATAATAGTAAATTAATATTTTTGAAATAGTATAGTTATCTTTAATGTTTAAAATGTAAGGTTAGTAATTCATTTAGTTATTTAATAATGGTTTCAATAGTGGTTTCAATAGGGTTTCAATCATTTTGCTAATGTTTGTGACAAGTTAGGGAACAATCCGGATTCCTCAGGCACAAATGTAAAGGATGAAAAACAAATATTAGCTAGAATTTAAACTGCTTACAATCCATTAGCTCCAGATTGGAACTCGTGGCGGCAACCGTAGGATTCCTGGTTGCATTTGTTCTAGAACTTCAATCAGTTCAGATCTAGCAACAACATAAATCATTAAACTTTTAAAATGTTTTTGTAAAACACAAATTCAAATGTGCTTGAGGCAGAAAAACAATGACCTATTTCATCAACGGATAAACACAATTACAAAATGTAACAGTTGTGGAAAGATAACATTTGAGCAGATTTTTAAGCTAGCTGAACAGAAAAAATACAAGCTGAGGCCGCTTGCATGCGTCCATTGTAAGACAATCGATGTAACATAAGCTCTATCCTGTTGTAACGGATGGCCTACTGCATTGTGGATCGCCTCAGTTGTTGACGGCCCGATGTATTGATATAGTCATCTTAACCGTGAAACCTATTACATTGACAATTTTAATTAGCTTGAATTTCAAGCACTTGCCACAGGTAATATGCCATGCTGCAACATGTTGCAAGTCGGTGTCTGTGTGGTTTTTTAGCGAGTTAAATTAGCCTGACTAAGCAGACGAAGCTGTCGGAAGCTGTCGGTGATTTAGGAGGCCAGTAGTAGAGATACATTTATATTACAGAGTGTTGGAAACAGCAGATCATTGTGGCTTGCCAATTAAAATAATAAAATAATAATTTAAAAAAAATTGGGGTGGGAGTGGAGGTGGGGGTGGAGTAGGGAGGTGGGTGTGGTTGTGGGTGTGGGTGTGTAGAGGGACAATCCTCTTCGCCCTCGCCATTCCAACGTCCTTGACAGAATGTAACACATATGTATTGAAGGCAGGCATCTGGGCTAGGCCATTCTCCTCACAAAGTCCATGTCTCGCATCGCTGGCCCACTGGAGAAAAACGTTATATTAACTATTGTACAGTACATCGACAGTGATGAAAGAGTTGTAGAAAACACCATTCAGCAAAACCTTCTGTTGATATGATGAAGACAGCTATGCGTTGTGTTATTCGACTAAAATGCTAATATGTTATCCACCCACAACTAAACTAAAGGTGTCTCGTGCGTGGAACAAACATAGACATCACATTATTGCCCGACCGCTATGACTAAATCGTCCCGAGCCGTTGGATTACACCATAGAAATAGCATTATATCCTTATTATCAAATAACAGTGTGCCAAATTTGTTTGACATTTAAATCCCAGATATTTATTATTTCGGACTTCGGTGTGATTGCATCTTTCTCACAGACAATCCGTTTATCAATGTACTTGATATATTCCAACCATTGCCACCTTGTACAGGCTAACTATGAGTGTGAACTGCAGCATTATGACATTAAGGAGTCGCATGCGAGCTATATATCCAACGACTTATCACAGAATAGTGTAGCATTAATCGTATCAATTAACATTAAATCCTATAAGTATACTACACAGTCAATTTAATGCAATTTAGGTTATTTAAACCCATAAATGATATAACCACTCATGTACATTCATTTAAATATTAAACAAAACGGCTCCGTTAAAAAACTAGTAATGATAGTGCGCTTGAGTGAGTGTTCCAGTGAAATTATTTATAAAAGAAAAGGCTTACTGTTACAAGGGCCAACTTGCTCGTTAAATATATGTTATACGATACGAGTACTAAACTAGTGAACATTTCAAGCTCCATTTAGTTAATATATTAAGATTAACTACTTCATTTCCGATTTTATTTCCACCAACACGTGCAATGTATACATTATCAACTGTCACTAATACGTACGTAACTGTCTTCACTAATATAACGCCAGTACTATATAATACGTATGATATGCAATAACCTAGGTATGCTTCCAGCAACACGTGCATAATGAGTATTTGACTCTAATAAGTACTTGGTATACCGAATAACTGCCACTAGCACGTGCGTAGTGTGCTGAGCAATTGGCAGTATTACGTACTTAGTATAGTGAGTAACTGCCAATAGTATGATGAGTAACTGACATATACAGTCGACCCCCGTATAACCGGACGTCAGATAACCGGATCCCTTGCTATCCGGACGGTTTTTACCGGGAACCA
>JAVCKZ010074188.1:0-13429 GCA_034780755.1 Lepetodrilus elevatus
AGCAGCAGCAGTAGTAGTAGTAGTAGTAGTAGTAGTAGTAGTAGTAGTAGTAGTAGTAGTAGTAGTAGTAGTAGTAGCCAATCCATGTTTTAGCCAATCGGCAGTTGTGAAGTCGTGTAAACGTCATAGTAAAAAATTTGTTGTTACATAATTCTGAATAAGTATGACATATGTAATAACTCAGCCAGTAGTGTACATGTACGTTTAAATCTATCCTAACACATAAGATTTGGTTTTAGACTTTTAGTTATGAATTTCAAAGACATGCGAGTTCCCTGATACGTTGCCATAGAGCGGTCTCCTTGTCGTCATAATCATCTACACACAGAATGAAATCTTCATCGACAGCATTCAACAGAGGCTCGGGTATTTTCGCCAACTCAACGTCGTCCAATATTAGAAGTATCGTCCTGTTCGGTATGAGCGGGGTCATGGAGTTGACCACGACGTTGATCGTGAACTGACACCAACTGTCCTTCAGGAAGTCATGTGACACGATCAAGAGAGACTTGAAACTGCCAGCAACCCCGACAACAATACCGTCAACAATGTCCACACCGGGTAGCACGTCCTTGTCCTTCAAGAACAGACGAATGGGGTCATATCCCAACTCCAGAGCCCGTCGAACGTTACGAAACACAAATGGGATGTCAGTTTCACAGTAACCCACGTATATCTGATACCGGAAATCAGTCTTTGTGAATTCTCGAGGACCAAATCCACAAATCTTCAGCAACGTCTGTCTGTATCTTGCAGGATTTCTGGCCACAAAGAATGCCAATGTCATGGACCCGAGCAAAATAGTGAGAAACGTGACAACGTATGAGAGTAAGTATCGTCCATGGCATCGTCGACTTATTTTCACGTAATCCCTAGCAACATCAATGGTTCCCATCACTGTTCCATCTTCCAGGAGACATGAGTAATTTCTGTTGGTTTCGTATACTACATCCGATTCAACCAACCACAAAATGAAATCCATGTTGTCACATCCACACGTGAAGACGTTTCCCTGTAACCTAATTTGTAATTTATGCGTATTGTATGCTTTGTCGAGTTCATTCCGACTTCTGGGATTTAGGTGAGTAATGGAATTAAATGATAGATCTAATGTTGTCATATTTGTGAAGTCATTCAATGTAAGTGGAATGGAGTCATAGGCATTTAAACTTACATTTAATTCTTTCAAGTTCGACGGATTTGGCAACGTGGGTAAATATGTTAGCATATTTTCAGATAAATCTATTTGTTCCAAATGATTAAGATCTTCGAGCAACAACTGCGCATGCTCATCAAACCTAATGTAGCAAGCCCGAGCATTAAGGTTTCTGATATTAGGAAAGGATTTAAACAGTTGGGAATGCACGACTCCTAGCATGTTTTCCGAAATATCTAGTTCTTCCACGTTCTCGAGACCTTTTATTCTCCCAACTTGAAAATAATCATAATTATTTGTGGCAACTAATGTCCTAATATTCTTAGCGTTTATAAATGTTAGGGTAAAACGGTCAGTTATAGTGCTACGGGCTAGTCCAGATATATCTAGATATTGGAGTTTGGGGGGAAGAGGTATTGATACTTTAGGTTCCAAAACATTCTTCTCTAATATCATTTTTTTATACGATACTTCTTTTTGAGAAGTATATAAGCGATGCAAATTACAATATCTGAGTTGACGACAGCGATATAATCTGAACATGATTAAAGTGTCCCCTAGAAAGTTGTTATATGATAAATCTAGATGCTCAATACACGCACAAAATTTCGACATCAATATATTGTTCTCGATATAAATAAGATTATTTCCACTGAATAAAAATTCCTTCACGCATATATCTTTTAAATATTTTGTGTTTTCCTTTGTTAGAAATAGAGAAGCCTGAGTAGTTGATCTGACGTTGGTTGGTAAAATGTAGTTCTGATCTATTCGATGCATTTTCCTATTAACAAATGGCCATAACAGTTTTAAATTTGTGTCCACGCCTAGTTGATTACCAGAAAATCCTAGATCAGTTAAAGCGAGGAGAGGTTCAAACACTCCTGTCTCTGCATCGACTAAACCGGTGCAGCCGCTCATCATTAGTGTTTCAATACTAATATTCCTAAACACTTCAAACGTCTCGTTACTCAGTAATTCTAATGTACATTCCGAGTCGTGAACAGATTGTGAGTCCATCTGCAGAAAGTTTAGCTTTTTTAGATATTCAAAACCGAGTCCAAACTTAGGCTTAGCCATTGACTGTATGTAAAGTCTACGAAGATTTACAAGATAAGAAAACGCTATATCCGGGTATGACGTCATGGGATTCATTTCAAGAGTTAATAGTTGCAGGTTATTCAAGGAGCGGAATACATGTTCCGGGAAAGAGTTGCTCGAGAGCTTGTTCCAAGACAGGTGCAGTTCTATAAGATTTGTCTTGCCCTTGAATGCATCTAGTTCCATTTGAGATATTGAATTGTCATCCAAATTCAAATATACGAGCGAGGGATACTTGATAAATGTGTCATTAACAAGCCGGGTGAATGAATTGAGGCTTAAATCTAACGCGACGACATGATGGTGAATACCTTCAGGTATCGAACTCAAATTCAGTCCCCTGCAATCGTAGAACAATCCACCGAACTTGACATCATCCCAACATTTACACACTTCCCCGGGACATCCAGTGAAGAAGAGTAAGAACATCACAGGGACGACTGTCTCCATTGGTCTACAAATAATAAACTATTGTCAATATAGTGTTCAACACACCACATGTTGCCTGGTCCTAGTATAGATGTGTCATGAATGGAAATATGTGAATGAACTTCATTCAAACGTATCCACAATATAGTAAAATCTCTCTTGAGAATCGTTGTCGTATTGAACCATAACTACATGCATGTAGTATAAACAACGGCAATGGAACTATAAAATTTAATGTAACTTACGTTTAAATTCTGCGGTGGTGTCCCGATGACGTGTTAATGGCGGCCAAGGCTTCGCTAATATCAAGTCAAGTCAAGTCAAGTTTTATTCTCTATTCACCACTCACGGTGGTACAAGGAGACCACAATGTCACCTAACCACAGAGCGTTCCCACGGGGGCGGGGGTACCTTCACTTCCACCTTGGTACGGATCGCTGAGATCATCTCGTTTAATTTTCACTAATCTTTTAACTCACTTTGCTATAAATGTGTTGACGCAAGCGAGTGCAAAAGTGCAAATATTTCTATGCAATAATACTATGTAATAATACTCCAAGTTGGGACATGTCTGGTTAATACATGCACACCTGCGAGCATAAATGTTTTTACATAATAATAGAATATATTTGGAGTTTTCTAATTTCCATACAGAAAGTCATATGACCACATACATGAATATTCATGCCCGTTGTCGAATTGATCTTAGAAAAACATATAAAGTACGTTCACTTAACATACATTCAATCGCGGTTGCACCTCTGAATATAGTTTAACCACTGTAGGATATGTACAATTCGGTAACCTGAATAATGCGCGACACTAATATTTTAATAGTCTTATTTACTACAAGGGGAATAACTTGAATAATTGTAAACTGAAAATCAAGCTTTCGATGTAAATTGATGTCATCACTGGCACCATTAATGCTTCTCACATTCAATAAAGACTTAGTCAAATATTGACAACTAGTGGGACATGAGTAGCAAATAACTGGATGCATTGCACTCATGATTTTGTAGTCAAATCAAATGCATACATTATCTGTGGTTTGTATGTGTTTATGTATTGCAACTTGTGTACCCTCTGTATTATGTGAAGTTGTGGTCCTGTATTAACAAAGACCCAGTCTCCCTAACACCATCGCCGAACCCCAGGCCCCGAGATTACGAGACTTTCTGAGCACAAAAACGTACTCAGACTATGACGTCACATGACGTTTTATGAACACAATTCTGAGTTGAGTACAGAAACGTACTCGGGGCCAGGCTATTACTACTACACAACCTCCGTCACTTCACTCGAAACAATCCACAACCAACTATTGACGAGTTTTCGGAGTTTACTGGCCATGGTGTTGACGTGACTGTTGTTGCTTGTCACGGCGGTCAGCATGCTGGCTCTACATAACACGTGGATTAGCATCCTGATCCTACAACACGACCATCTGGCTTTGCAGTCCCGTAGGGAGGAACCCTAGGCATGCGTCTGACTCCTGGTCGCTATCACCGTCAACGTAACCTCACTCTAGTCCCCACAAGATGTACGTGGCGGAATCCATCGATGCCAATACGTAAATGTCGAATAATTATTCAGAGAAATATTGATTAAGATTAGTGGTAATGTCGTGTTCACAACTATACAAGGTTTCTTCTAAAGCCAGCTTTCACGATTATGTGCAACGAGATACTAACTGCGCCTGTCTAAATAATGTCAGAATATCCAGATGTTAATGTTGTCATTATCCGTGCCGTGCATCCACACTTTCAACTATAACGATAACGGTGGATTTGACGAGCACATTCAAATTAAAGCAATCCATTGGGATTTACTCCTAAGCAAACGTATGCAAGGACACTCAGGTTCATATGGCGTTGTTTGTGCGTTTAAGATTTTACAGATATTCCAAACTAATAAGCCCAATGTTCCTGTAATTCTAGATATATTGTATACTTGATCGTTGTTTGTAAGTAGCTATTTATGTCGGTGCATTCCAAACTAATAATCCCAATGTTCCTGTAATTCTAGGTATATTGTATACTTGATCGTTGCTTGTAAGTAGCTATTTATGTCGGTGCATTTAGTGTTACTAGGCAGTATACGTTTATATGTATATCTATGATCCATTTTACTTCACGATTCAGCGTCGACTAGGTCTACTCCATGCTACTGAGAAATAAAGCTGCCATAAAACATTACCGTCAATTTATTTTATCGCGATGTGCCTTCCCACCGGGAAGCTTACGTTTTTACACGGATGTGGATTGTGAAATCAATGAGAAAGGGGATATAGTTTTCACATAAACGTAGCATTACTGTACAATATATGGTTTTGAGGATCACGAGAAGTTATTAAGTCGGGTATCGCCGCCACCATTGTGGAACGCTACCGTTTTGTTTTGTTTTGAGAGCCCACCCCCTCCCGTGGAAAACATAAAGTTATGGTACCACAGCGTCACGAGAGCTCTGTGAAACTCACATAAATAGTTACGAGAATGCTACGAGGGTACTTATGGTCTCGTAAGAGATATATGACGGCTTCATGGAATGATGCCGTGTGGAATCGGTAATCATCACGATGACATCAAGGGCCTGTTCCATAGAACAATTGTAGCGCTACGAGAGTTGCAACCCCTTATTATTAGTATTAGTATTATTACTAGTATTAGTATTATTAGCAACTCCATCCTAACGACTGTTCTATGATCCGGGCTCTTGGGCGCGGCACTGGCCTCGAGATTACGAAACTTTTCTGAGTAAGATTTCATGCTCAAGCTCAAATTTTATATAGGGATTTATGAACAAAACTTTGAGTTGAGCATGAAATCGTACTAAGAAAGGTTTCGTATTCTCGAAGCCTTAAATCACTAAAATCGAGGTAACTTAAATGTTTCTATCCACGGATACAGCTTATATGATGGTACACTGTATTATGCTAGTATTTTATTTACAGGTCACTATCATCATTGACTGTTCTAGTAGTACATCTACTTTGACGCTGGTTCAAGTCGGTCTCAGCTGGTCACCAATGACGTATGATGTGGTCAGAACTGCCCTGACCGGGCTCAAATGGAATTATCTATAATTGGAATACTCTATATGCAGAGGCATTACTTATTCAAGTTACGCAGCCCACGATTAGTCCGAATGAGTCAATCAAAGGCATTCAAACAGTACTTGACAAGCAGCCTTATGGAAATTACTTGGATGTTAGCACTCAGAAACAGATGAATCAAGCTATTAATATGCCGCTCTCGAAACAATTTCTCTAACAAGAACTGAATGCATGAACATACAACTGATAAAGAAATATCAAATTGATGTCATTATTTCAAAATGTTACACAGATAAGTATCAGTAATGTGGAGTTATTGCTTTCGTCTTCGATGTTGTAATGAAGTATCGATTGGCAATGGGATTGAATAAAACACTAAATAGCTTCGATATTGTTTGATTTGATGAGCAATAATAATTTTGAGGCTTATTATAATTAACTGCTGATCTGAAAGGTGTGCATTGAAGGAAGACTCTAGCATTATACCAAGCAATACAGCATAACATAGCATAACAATATAATAAAGAACCGAATTTAAACATATTGTATAAGATTGAGCCAATGTTATATAAGATGTTCACATGATGTGAAATATAAACTCATATCATAGTATGGTTGCTATCACATTGTCTTCTATGATTATACCTCTCACCAATTCCGTCTATATTGGCACCGGTCATATTTAGTTGCAGGCATATACCAGTATTTATCAATAGGGTGCTATCGGGTATTTACTTAGTTCGATACTAACACCATAACCATGTGCGAACTCTTGGATTAATCTACTTATATTAGCTATTTCTGGTGCACTTAATACCAGACAAATTGAATACATTCATGTCGCGCCGTGGTTATACAATTCAAATAAAGTTGACGCCAAGTTGCACGCGTCACAGTAATAGTAGGTGTCAATATTTCACCTGGCTTGACACGACAAATACCAGTTGTATTATATTTACCAATGTTCCTGCTGGAGGGAACTTAATAGTAAAATAATAAGGCTGGTGGTGCCGGGGTCTTCCGAGTCCATATTTACTTATTTGTATCGACCGAAGTGATGACATACTGTATTTATCATAGTGCATACTTCACTTCACAAGGCCAATAAATATGCAGGTTTAGTAAGTAACATCAAACTTCAGACGTCTTGTATGGCTAACAATAAATTCATCTATAATATGGAATTCTTCATATAAGATGAACAAGTACAATAAATATGCAGGTTTAGTAAGTAACATGAAACTTCAGACGACTTGTATGCATGGCTAACAATAATTTCATTTGTAATATGGAATTCTTCATATAAGATGAACTACTGTGCTGACGAATTCAGTCAACTATATTATGAATATAGTCAAATTGATGTCATAGAGACACATGTATGGCATTCACGTGAGGAGTTGTAGCTCTATATACACTGGCCTGGCTGAATACAATACAAACTGTACACTTGGCTGAATGTTCAGCATTGTGTATAGCTGCTAACACCACGTCCTTGACGTATGCCTGTACTTGCTGATGGCTAGCATCTGTATATCGCTACAAGATGAAGAGGCACAGATGTAGATACTCATGTTCCTCATCAAAGAGGTCGCCACCACTAGAGATAGGACAATGTCAATCGTTAACGTTCTAAAAGGAGAAAATTGCATCCCTGTTATGAACCCTGTCAAGAGATTCCATGCTGCGCTAACTTAATACCACCACCGTACTCTGGAGCATATAGAATGCTTAATTATATTTCTTTATGACTTCGCGGATCAAAAGTGTGAGTGAAGACAGACTTACTTATCGGTATCACTATCCATAATTAGACGTCGCTCCAGATTAAGTGCATGTTGGAAAGCCAAGATAGGTGTGTCCTTAATTGCAACACAAAACATGCTACGCTTCCATTAACCTGTACTACATAGAATCAAGAATCATAGATACTGCAAGGTTCTTGTCCTATTCAAGAAATCATATGCCGGAGGATTAATACAAGGTCGTTATATTTCCTGGAAATGACATGAAATTTAAAACAATTGAGATACTAGTATATAATGTATTGTCATCAATACATATACGTCCCCACAATCAAGACGTCGATGAACTCTCACTAAAATATTGAACAAATATTACTAATCAGGTGAATAGTATCGCAGACCGCCAAGTAAAGATAGAAAACGGAATGTTAAGCTTTACGTAAACATGAATAGAAACATGACAAACATTTGTTTCCATTTCTAATACTCAAGAGGGAGTGTAGTGATACTGTTACTGTATCAACCAGCTGAGTCCATATATTTACCCAGAAAATATCAAATTGATGAATGAGCGATTTATGCTGTTTCTACATTGTTATTGCGTAAGGATGTTTCTGGTGAGAGGCCACCCTGAAAGCTATGTGTTACGGTATCACCCACGAGCCAGGGCTGGTACAGATGATCCACACTAATAAGTACATGTTCATAGAGAAACTACGTCGCACTTGTTCCAGCATGATACACTCCACCGTGGAGAAGATACCTTACACAGGAACGAGACTCTACCTCAACCAGGGCCCGGGATTACGAAGCTTTTCTGAGTACGATTGCATGCTCAACTCAATGTTTTGTTCACAAATCTCCATATAAAATCTGCGCTTAATATTTCGTAAACTCGGTGCCTAGTTTTGTAACTTGAAACATTGCTACTCTCAAAATATAGATATTTAATATGACAACCCACCACCTTCAGTGGTTTTATATTTCGCCCACGTGACCCATCAACGTCGTACATACCGTGAACAAAGCTGTTGAACTTGCAGAAGAACTCCCCAAGTACCCATCCTTCTGTGACGTCATCCACGAGATGGACCCAAGTACAGGATCCGGTGACTGCCAGGTCGGCGACTGCCAGATTGATCATGTAGTAGTTGGTGGCGTTATGCATCCGCTTGTGACTGCAGACGATGACGATCACGAGGACGTTGCCGAGGATGGAGAACACTATGACGACCAGGTAGAAGAGGGTCTTCACCGCAATCTCCCAGCTCGCCGTAGCACGATACTCCCCGGGATAAGAGGTATTTGAAACGTCTTCTGGCGCACTTACGTTGCCTGAGAAGTCCATCAGACTGTCCGATGCCATTGTTGCTATCAGCTAAAGTCACCTGTTCCAGTCACTGGCTCTACAGAGAAGTGAGCGTAATAGCTCAGTCGCTAAACCTATGACTGACGGTGATTGAGCTTGGAGGACCCCGCTGGTATTAAAGAAAATACCCTGAGTTGTGGGAATGGAATCCGGCCATTGCACATGACAGATTCGTTAAAGCTTGCCTCCCACTACTTCAGCAGTCACTCGAGGTCACTGGATGTCACTAGAGGTCACTCAGCGTCCACAGTTCTTGCTGAACATCCTCCTTAAAGGCATAATGCTCGCGTTTTGCCGGATGGATGATCGTATTTCCGTTGAGTCCGGAACTATTTAAGCAAATCTCTCACATCTTATACGACAGCTCGTCTTCTGTCTGATAACATAAAGCACATTCATTCTCTTAATGCATTCCAAAACATATTAATATTGTCAATCCTATATAGCGTGAGAATCGCTGTGTATTTCGCGTAGACCACTAATCAAACACTGTACTGTATCTATGTATCTGTAATCTTACCTAGAGGGTAGCTGTAATGCTGTAAATTCACCGTGGAATATTGTCAGAGAGAAGTTAACCATAGATGTCTGTTGATATCGTGTCCACCGAACATTAATCTTCACATGCCAATTTAAAGAGTGTCTTGTACGCCTTCTATGGTAAATGAAACTTCAGATGTTGTAAGCTATAAATGTTCCTGCTGCAGATGTTCTGTCCCGTTCCTGCTGCAGATGTTCTGTCCTGTTCCTGCTGCAGATGTTCTGTCCCGTTCCTGCTGCAGATATTCTGTCCCGTTCCTGCTGCAGATGTTCTGTCCCGTTCCTGCTGCAGATGTTCTGTCCCGTTCCTGACGCAGATGTTCTGTCCCGTTCCTGCTGCAGATGTTCTGTCCCGTTCCTGCTCCAGATGTTCTGTCCCGTTCCTGCTCCAGATGTTCTGTCCTGACTGTCTGGTGACAGAAGCTAGATTTTACGCCACAAAATGTCGCCGTTAATCCCAAGTACGTCGCATTACGACTGGTTTTGATTGATTCCATAAGAAATACTGAGTGGTAAACTGAGCATCCGTGAAAGGCGATCTGTGACGTGTGCTACAGTAACCTGACACAGCGCCTGTGGTGTCACTCATTCGTATGGCAAACTTCCGCTAATAAGAACACCTATAGTTATAATCTGACACAGGATAGATTTGTTTATCCTTCTAATTTGAAAACACTCGTGATCATACCTGGATCATATGTGACATTGTCTTTAATTTGATACCAAAATAGATATGTTGTTTTGAAAACAAAGCGTGTGTTACCATTAATGCCCATGTGCATAATCAATATTTGCAAAAGGGGTGTGTCTAATGGCGTAAATGAAAAACCATGCTCTCAAGAAGTATGAGGGCACATGTCAGATTATTATAGACTGTACGTCCCTCACTCTAGATATAGATCAATACAAGTGTATTTGAAGGCAATTTTACGTTTAGGTTCAAATTTGCGAAATATCGCAAATAATTTACATTTAAATTGTTAACAGGACCTAGCTAAAATGCAAACCTACGCAAAAGCGAATTATATATGACCATTCAATGGAATCATCATTTGCTGATCATGATCACCAATTATTATAATAATCTTGTACCTATTTATATATTTAACCTACAAGCCTGGTATATCCATACAACACTTGCAGGTCGTAATATGAGGCAAATAATCTTCACAATTCAATAGCTATATGTAGGCATCGACTTTATAGCAAATCAGAGTACAGGGAACCACTCGCAGTGTAGCTGTACATCATTCAAGAATATCATTGGCAGTCCCGGTGTCTACAACCGAGAATAACATGTATTTTAAAAACATTAAATGTTATTTCTAGATTATTGCAAACTAATTCCTAATGGAGTGGTGTCTGTGAATTCATAGCAGTCTGCCGTCAGATATGCCGTATAAAGAAGCACTTTGAATCATGTTGAATATACAGGAGTCTTGAAGACTGCAACTTGCTGTAAAAGCGTATCTTCGGAGTCGGTTTCAATGTACAACTCTTTACAATGAATCCTGACAGATTCGGTAAATTGTGTTTCTTCTGTTGTCTGCATGGATTTATCTCTAACGGCTGTAATCTAATAACCATGACAATCGTGTTAACGACATGCACGAGAGACTTCCTATGTTTACAATTACAATAACTAAATTAGGCATGCACTTAGGACTTCATACATTGTTAATCGGTCAATTCTAAATCTGCAGTATACGAAGCTTCTATACATCCTCACAGATCAATACCGTAAAGCGTCGAGCAGTTTAAATGGTGTTTGCCAAGTTAGATTTAAGAAGTTCCAAAGGTGATATATTGCAATATTGTAGCACGATGTGTTCATCAATATGTTCATGTATTTCCCTAACTGCTTGCATTAGCATGAGGCTCTCTCCCTCTGGACTTTCTTTCCCCCATTACTAACCTCGCACATAACGCAATCCACGTTTGTTTCTCGGTGCTGTAATTAAAATAGCATTGGTGTTGAATATGCATGGTCTATAAATGCAGAGTTATCTACTTGTTCAGTGCATTCGTCAAATTAGTGAGGGTAGACGCATAAGTCTAGAACTGTCCAATTACTGAATCAACGTAGTAACTCAGTGATCTGTCCCCTGGTGTCCGTTACGTTTCCGTCGCATGATGTATAGCTTCCGTATTGACCAGAAGGCCGTGTGTCTAATGCTGGCTCGGTGAGATACTTGGACTGTCAACCACAAAGTTGAGGCGGTGTTCTGTATACTACCTACCACTGAGACATCGCATGTATTGTATATAATAGTAGTACAAAGATGTATGCGGATAACAGTACTAATGCGACAGTGTTGAAATGTGATCGTTATTTGTATTTCTGCGATATATATTAACACGCATGAACACACCGACTCCGTGGTGCAAACCTTAGAGCGCCTGCCACGGAGTGCGGAAGGTCGGTAGGTCAAACCCCCTTTGACCACGGTCGCGTTATACCTAAATACGTTTTAAAAAATGGTAGTTGATGTCACCCTGCTTGGCGCTCAACGGGTGGTCCCTCAGAGTCACCTTACTGTGAGTGGGACATTATTGTTAACTGCGACATTAATATTCCAGAGTGAGCTAGCACTCTAAAAACGACTGGTGGAAATTCAGCCTAGCACAAGCAGACAATAACATACACCGCTCTCCAGCTCCATGCTGTGAGACAAATGCGTCCTAAGGAGGGACCAGTGTGCCGAAATAAGCTCAGCTGGAAGGCGACTGTAAAAGCATGTAAATACACACACACACACGCGCACACACGCACACACACACACACATACACACACACACACACACACACACACACACACGCACATGAATTCTGTATTATCAGAAACACATTCGTATCTTGTAAACCTTTATTGAATTACATCATTACCAATATCTCGAACAATTACAAAATCATAGTTATTTGACGTTATTGTTTGTGTTGCCACCGATAGGTTTGTTAACTAAGATTATTGTATGTTATGTAACCAGTAGTTTAGATAAATACGTAACATTCATGGGTGGTCATGCTGGCGGTAAAATGTGAAATTGGTTTCTGCGAACGTGAATTGTTTGAGTCAATGGTGTTAACCAACGATGGCAGTTACTTTGGCCATTCATTTACGAAACGAAATAGCTCTTAGGCAACTTTCGCTTCATCATTATACATAGCCTACACTAGGTCGCAATCAAAGGCGCACTGGCATGAAGCTCTCGGATACACTAGAGCATAGCTCTCTCGTATCTATCCATCTCGCTGATTGCTACTGTCATGAGTATCGTTTCTCGAAGCTCTCAGATCTATCTACTAGACCGTAAGGACACTCGTAGCGATCTCTCATACATGGGGATCGTGCATTTACGAGAGCGCTGTGGTCTCATAGTGGATATATGACGATACACAGAGCGCAACATTTCTTGGTAGTCTCCAGAGCTTCATAGAATGTGTCAATGTATTGAAGTCAGGATTTAAAGAGTCACGTGCTTTGGTACCGGATGTGACGGTTGGAACCCTATGGCACTAACGCTATGCAGACGAATGATGTGCTGGTGCTGTATAATTCAATTGCAGTCAGTTCACGGTTGTTTCCTGGCGCTAACAAAAGAGGTAGCATAACGTCAATTTCATTAACACTGTTCTCGAGGGTTTTAGATCCGTTATCTTCTGAGTTTTCAATTATTACGTCTTTTCCAAGTGAAATATGTGACTTACAAACGTCCAATGTTTCGATGTGGCTACTTTATATTGATATACAACCGGAAGGGTGTACTTATTAGGTGTTATTCTACAATGGGTAGGCATTATGTACTACAACGGGAACCGTTTGACGAGATGAATGGATACGTCTGTGGTATATATAATTATACCTGGTTAGCAAGTCGTACGGTACTTCTTCGCTCCATCTTTTACCGATTTCTAACACATCTTCCGCTTCACGTTCTATTATCAAGCAATATTAGTGAGTGAGTGAGTGTGAGAGAGAGAGAGAGAGAGAGAGAGAGAGAGAGAGAGAGAGAGAGAGAGAGAGAGAGAGAGA